>NRDT01000002.1:0-270402 GCA_004124955.1 Starmerella riodocensis
CAACGAGGCCGTGCGCCGCGCCGCGCGCGCCTGGCGCGAGGCGGCGCGCGCGTTCGACCCGTTCACGCCCCACCGCCAGCGCGGCAGGGCCAAGCGGCCGATCAAGCTGCGCCAGCGCGCGCTGCGCCAGGCGAAGCGCGCGTTCCGCGACCTCAAGCGCCGCATCGGCGCGCGCGGGAACAAGCGAAAGGTGCCGCAGCCGCAAGTCCGTATGCTTTAAACTTTGTACATATTGCCCTTTCC
The DNA here is from genome assembly GCA_004124955.1 of Starmerella riodocensis. NCBI lineage: Eukaryota > Fungi > Ascomycota > Dipodascomycetes > Dipodascales > Trichomonascaceae > Starmerella > Starmerella riodocensis. Next base: position 244 of record NRDT01000002.1, read on the forward strand.
GACGCCCGGTCGGCGCTGAAGAGGACGTGTCTCTATTTATACTGGGAGCCAAAGCTTATACTATATATACCGGCCAGAGCAGGTCTCCAGAGTAGGTCTCCAGAGTAGGTCTCCAGAGTAGGTCTCCAGAGTAGGTCTCCAGAGTAGGTCGCGGAACGTACGGCGTCCGCTGGCGGAGTCGGCGTAGGGTGCTGCTTGAAGCGCAGTGCAAGAGAGAGAAATTAAGAAAATGGGATGTGCAAAATTATATTTTCTAACAAAATGGGTGGAATAAATACGCGCTTATGCTGAGTGCTTGAGGCGCATGTGCCGCGACAGGGCGTCGAGGCGGCTAAATGTCTTCGTGTGTTCGCCGCAGATGTCGCAGGTGTACATCTTGCGGACCGCCGCATGCAGCGTCTCCTGGTGCCGCGCCAGGTCGTAAGGCCGTGTGAACGAGCGGTGGCACGCGGAGCCGTCCGGATATGTCATGTTGCAGACGTGCGCCGACGCGTGCGAGACGGGGCTCGCGCGGTGGACAAGCTTGCGGCGCGTCACCTTGCGGCGCGGATGCGCCCGCTCGGCGGCGGGCTCGGGCGACTCGTCCCTGGCAGTGCTGGGCGCGCTCGCGCCATTGGCGGCCTGGGCCGCCTCCGGCTGGGCCGGCGCCGCGACGGTCGGTGCGTCCTCGGCCTGAGCGCGCTGCGGCTCGCTGGACTGGCCATCACCATCGCCTGCCGTCTCATTGCTCGGCAGGGGGTAGAGCTCGTTGATGTCCATGTCGAGGTCCAGATCCCCGAGCCCAAGGTTCAGCTCGGGGCTAGCAAGGGCGCTCGTGAGATCGCTGCCCGCAAATTCTGAGCTCGCGTCTTCGTCGTACTTGCTGAGCGGTGGTGACAAGGGCTTCTGCTGGTGCTGCTGCTGCTGCTGGAGCTGTAGCTGTAGCTGCTGCTGTTGTTGATGCTGCTGCTGCTGCTGCTGTAGCTGCTGCTGCTTCTGCTGTTGCATCTGCTGTTGCTCATGCTGCTGTTGTAGCTGCTGCCGCTGCTCGTGCTGCTGCTGTAGCTGCTGATGGTGTTGTTGCTGTTCGATTTGCTGTTCAATTTGTGAGTGTTGTTGGTGTTGTTGATGCTGCTGCTGCTGCTGCTGCTGCTGCTGCTGCTGCCTGTACTGTTGTGTCTGTTGGTCCTGAAGTTGCTGTTCCCGCTGCTGCTGGAGCCGTCGCTGCTCTTGAAGCTGCTGATGATGCTGCTGCTGTCGTTCGTAGTCGAAAGAATGCTGGTACGCCGCCTGTTCAGAGTGCTGCGAGTGCTGCGAGTGCTGCTGATGCTGCTGTGGCTGTTGGGTCGAGACCATGGGTGTCAGTTGTCCGTGCATGCTGATGTCCGAGGCGGACAGCGCGCTAAGTGGGGTCGAGGAAGCGGTATATACAGGGTGGTTGCTTGAGTCCTCCGACCGCGTAGCGCTCGCCGTGTCGGTGCTGGTGCGGCTGCCCGCCTCGAGGGAGAGCTGCCATGGCGAGTACTGCCACTTCTGTGTGAAGTGCAGTGAGCTGGGGTTGACAAACCGCACGGGAGGCGAGTTGTTCGAGTCATTGCGCATCATTTGTAGAGAGTTTTCGCGGCTGCGCGTGAACGATGCAAGATTGACCGTCGCCTGTGGTGGCATGTAAGGTAGAGACTGCAGGTCGTTGAACTTGGGATGCGACATGTGGCGGTTGCACATGGCCGTGGTCTGGTCTTCTGGTCGGATCGGCGGCGGGTAGTCGGCTTCCGCGAAGTCGATGTCGAACTCGTTATCGTCCATCTCGTCGTCGTCATCGTCGTCCTCGGTGTCCTGTTGGTCGTCGCTCATGCTCCACCCCATGATTTCCTCAAGTGAGAAGTCCGTGTGCCTCGTTTCCTCGGGTGGTATATACATTCCAGACGTGGAGCTGAATGGGTCCACCGGCGGTGGTGTCACGTCCTTCGGGTGGCGTTGCGCGGAGAGAGCCATTGAGCTAAAGCCCATGTCGCCCCCCAGTGTATATCGGTGGTGGCTGCCTTTCGCTTGGTCGCTGCGATAGTCCATGTCGGCTTCGATCTGCTTGGTGTCTTGACAGGTGCTGAAATGAGCAAATATATCTAATTACGGGCTGCTACTTCTTTTTTTAAATGCAAGATGTGCGCGAGTTTAGTCAACATGCATGAGCTGAGCTGCTGTAATATACAGTCACATGAGTGTTCTATCTTAACGGTGCTTCATAGCATCGTGCCGGATTACCAAGCGGCAGTCAGGGGTTCCGGTCTTTCGACGCTTCCCACTGGTCCCAGCGGGCCGGTGCGCAGTCATCCTTGCATATAGCCTGGACCCACCCCTGCCAAATGGCTGGCAGCGGGAGGGGCTCTGCGACACGAGAAGGAGGCCTGCGTCGGCATGTGGTTGCGTTATCTCTGACACCCTCCCAACGGTTTTATGTAAAACACAACAACTTCGGATAAGGCGGCTTCTAAAAATAAGGCAGCCTCCTCCTAGCACCGCCAGCTGCGGGACGCCTTACAGGCATGGGAAGCTCAAAAACCCCATGGGGCCCACTCAAAATCGTCTATATACGCCGAGCTAATTTTCCAGACAAGCAGCAGAAGGTTGGGCGCTCGTGCATGCGCTGGACCGGAGCACCCCCATCTTCCTCCAAATTCCCCTTCCCTCTCCCCCTCCATGTGAACCGGCCCCATATTTGGCGCATCTGTCAAGAATATGCGCTCGCCTGTCGTTTCCGATGTCTCTCGCCTAAACCCCTAGCCCTTGTGTGACTCGGCACTTCCCCCCACCCCAGCGCCGGCCCGTCCACAGCCGATGAGCACCGTCATGAATGTGACGCTCCTGTGCCTGTGCATCTGAGACAAATCCACATGGCGGATCGGTTACGTGCGCTGAAGGCGGCTTGTGCCGACCGGCTGAAGCTCGCCACGACGCACAAATTCACTGAGGAACTGTGCAATGGCACGCTGAGCGACTCGCGCCTGTTCGTGTACCTCACGATGGATCTCGAGTTCTTTCTCGAAAGTCTGCGCATGCTCTGTCGCACAGCGGCGCAGGCAGACTCCGATACGGCCCTGCTTCGCCTGGGGAAGCAGGTCGGGATGCTGTCCCGCGACGAGAACGAGTACTTCGACCGCACTTTGGCCGAACTCAAGTCTCAATTGCACCGCAAGCTGGCCACGCAGGGCAAGCCGGACCGAATCCCGGCAGTGGACGAGTACATCCGCTTCTGCGGTAACACAAGTCGCGGCTATGCGGAGAACATCACCGCAATTTACGTGTTCGAACTCGTGTACCAGATCTGGGCGGAGAATGCCGATCAGGCTTCGGTGGCCAAGCTAGAGTACAAGCACAAGGAATGGGTCCGCCTCCATTCTGGGCCTGACTTCGCTGAATGGGTGGAGTTCCTGGAGAATGAGGTGGTGAACCAAATCAACGACGACAACCTAGACGCAATTGAGTCGGTATTCAAGCAAACAGTGGAGCTCGAGATTCTGTTTTGGGACTCTTGCTACGACGCCGAGTGGTAGAGCTCGGCCCCAGAGCTCAGGCCTTCGCCATCCCTTTATTATTACATCCATTTTACCATTTAGTATTATTGATACGGGCTGTAGAGAGCTACAGCCCGCTCTGATAGCGTACCCTTCTTAAATCATATAATATCACTAAGTCTCAAATTCACCCAAGCTTGGCCAAGCACAAATTGGCTTCTGGGCCGGCGGCTGAGCAGGGGCCTCGCCAGCTCTTTCCATTATATGGAGGCCACACGTTACCCCGATTGTAATCATGAAGAAAGGTCGCTCATTAGATGTAGATGGTGTGTGGTATACATTAATAAATATGTAGTTGGTTTCGTTTTCGATGCTTTGTGCAATTGATGCGCTTAGACACCGAAACCGTAAAGAGTGCGGCCGTTGCGCTTGAGGGCGTAGACGACGTCGAGTGTGGTGACGGTCTTACGCTTGGCGTAGTCGGTGTAGTGCGCGGCGTCACGAACAATGCGCTCGAGGAACTCACGGAGGATATCACGGATGCTGTCGTAAATCAGGAAAGAGATACGCTTGACACCGCCACGGCGGGCGAGACGGCGAATGGCCGGCTTTGTTACACCCTGGAGGTTGTCACGAGTGACCTTGCGGTGACGCTTAGCGCCGCCCTTGCCGAGACCTTTGCCACCTGCTCCCTTGCCAGACATTGTTGATAGTTGTGTTGAGTGTAGATACTTCGAACCTTGGTGCGCCTTCGAGGTATATATATTATCTGTGGTTAGGGGCGCCTTCGCGACCTGTATGCCAAGGCGCGTGTTATGTAATGTCGTGATGATCACTGATGAATACCATCACTGATTGCAGCGCCAGAAGTAGCCGGCCGCACAGACGGCAAGAGCCAACGTGGTGACCGAGCGTGCCGTGAAAAATGCTTCTGTAGAGATTATTTGATATTTCTTTTTCTCAGTTTGTTGCTGGCGCTCTTTCCTGTTATGGCGTCTGGTTAACGAGCCACTCGCGCTGCCTCATCTGGCGGCCTGTGTGTGTTGTCTAATTGGTTTTACCGTGAGGCGTTTCGGCGTGCCGCAATATGATGTTGTTTTTTATTTGTTAATTCTGGGTAATGTTGCTCTTGTTGTAACACAATTTTACCCCCCCTCCGCCCCTCTTTTTGCCGACGTGTTACGTGAGCAGCCGTGGGCTGAGTTTTTCTAGTGTGCTCTTTTCAGTGTGTGTGTGGGCGGACCGGCCTTGTGTTTGACGAGTGCTCAAAACTCCCAACATTTGGGGGGGGGTGATGAACAGAGGGGGTTTGGAGCTTTCCTCCCAACTTCTCGAGGTCTTGACATGTTGGTGGGTCACAGAGTGTCTTTTTGGTCACGTGTGGTACCTAGGGTCGTGTGTACGTGATATGCTTACCAGAAACGCCGGATGATAGCTTCGATCCCTCCTGAATGTGCCATGACCGAGTTGAGCACCGCCACCTGACCCGGCCAGTTTTGGCCCAGCACTGTTCAGACGCGTCTTCGCCAGCATGTCGAGCTGTCCTCGTCCCGTCTGCTTCGTCCCTGGCGCACGAGCGTTTCGGTTTGTCTCTCGTGCAGCTCGAAGTGCGTTGCGAGGGTAGGGGCTTGGTGTTTCAACCATAGTCAACACCCATTTTGACAGGTAAGTTACCTAGATATGGGGGCGACTGCGACTAGCTCCACCCTGTGTTGTGTCTGTTATATGTGTCTGGTTAAACTTCGCGCTAGAGTGGTGCTTTCTTTGTCTACGCATCCAACGCAACTGATAGGTTTGTCAAGACCGATTTGCTAGGTTTGTAAGCCCTGCACCGCACTGTATCTATGCACCCTATTCTACCTACATATCCCTTACTCGGCCAACGACGTCAAATAGGTAGAAGCGCAGAAGCAAGTATGGCAAATATGGATTGAAAAAGTTGAGATATTATATCGAAACGATCAAAGACCGCCTTCTATCTTCCACAACTGACGAGCCTAAATCGCGCCGGTGATTCGCCAGATCCACCCCCGTCCCCTCTCCTATTGTCAAAGGAGGGCAGGGCTCAGAACGTGCGCGAGGGGGTGGAGGGTCGGCTGCCTCGAAGATACGCCGGGGAAGCGAGAAGCAGACGACTCGCGAGGCAGCATTAGTCGCCCCCGTACCTCCGAGACTAGCTACGCAGCACTATCTAGAATAGCCGCATTATCGCGGCTTGATTGGGGGGCCACACTCTGAGGCGGTGGACCATCGTCGCATGTGATAAGGCCACACTGTCACATTCAGGGCAGGGTGATTATGTGTTGCCGCCTTGTGGGCTGTCACATGCGCGCTGAAGATGGAGTCGCCTACGGCGTGAAGCACAAACTCGCGAGGCGTTGCAAGTAGAACCGCTCCTCCACCAGACCTTACCGAAGCAGACCGGCGGGGCCCGAACAAAAGCCCGACGCACTCTGATGAACAAAGGAGAGGAGCTTGCAGTGGCGGAGGCGCTGAGCCAGCTTCGCGAGCGCAAGGAAAGAGAGTCGGGACGAGAAGAATCCGACACGATAAAGAGTAATAGCCCAGGAGGAGAGGGTGAAACTTCGTCGTCCCCCCCACACAGTGAAAAGAACAAGCATACGATGTCCGAGCCCAAGACGGAGCACACGGCGCTAGAGGCGCCAGGCACGCAGCAGATCCAAGGCGCCGCGGCCGTGGCGCCGGCGGAAGGCGGACCTCCGCCTGTCGCGGCCGCAGACACCCAAACCAAGAGCAGCGAGGCGGGCGCGGCGCCGCAGCCGCAGGCAGGCGAGCTGGCCCCGCCCGCGGAGCCGCACGAGCAGCAGACGCACCAGTGGCGCAGCGTACTGCTCACCGCGACCTCGTTCGTGCTTTCGAGAGACACGCGAAGAAAGCTGAGGCAGCTGCTCAAGGTGCTGAGGCTCGCGAGCGAGCATCTCAGCGACAAAGTGGAGGCGTTGAAGCAATGCATGGAGAACGACGCCGACGCGGACAACAAAACCCCGGGGATCAGCCACGCTGCGATCCGCAACGACATCATCACCACCATCAAGAAGTGCCTCGCCATGCTCTCTACCATGGCGACCAACACACTCCCCACTGCAGTGTGCAACCACATACGAGGCACGCTGCTCAAGCTGCCCGCGCGCTGGGCCGACCAGCTCGGCGACGAACCGTCGCTCGAGGCGGAGAGCAAAAGCGAGTCTGCAGTGCTCGCGCTGGCCACGGAAACGCTGGTCTGCATTCAGAACATCATCAACATACTGGCGGACTCCGTCGATCGCGCAGACTCCTGGGTCGAGCGGCTGCCCGACTTCCTGGGGAAGCGACGGCGCGCAGACGAAGAGTCGCGCGCGCTGGACGACAAGGAGGCCGCCGCACTGCTCTTCGGCCCCGAGGAAAGCGCGGCAGCAGCGGAGCCGGAGTCTCCTGCCGCACCAGAAGCCAAGATCGCCAAACTGGACTAGGCGCTGCGTCGACCCACAAATGCCGCCGCCTTGTCGCCGCCCCAGCGCCGCATCGCCGCCGCCTCTCCACCGCGCGCGGCTCGGCTCGCACGGTTCTGAGCGATGCCAGCGCCGGACGCAGGCCGCACGCACACTCGCCTGAAGGGCCGTATTTATTATTAGGTTCTGTCGAACTAAACCACACACGCGCGCGGAATATCCCCCTTCGGCATTACTGGCAACGGCGCTCCATGAGACCACACAGAACGCCTTTCCTTTAACCTGCCCGGGTCTGCGCAAATATTGTAATAGTAGAGCCTCTAAACGTTGCGCATATCAGCACACAAATGAAAAACTCACTTTTATCCACGCATTGCCTGCGATTGGCGACAGTTGCGCAGAATTGCGACTGGCCATGCGTCGAGGTGCCGCATTTAATGTTCCCACTAGCCTCGCTGGGGGAGGGTCCGCAGTATCTTCACCCAAATATTACATCCTTGCATTTTCCAAACTATACTCGATTCCGCTCGCGCAACAACAAGCAACAGGGCGCAGCAACCCACCCCCTCCCCCCCCCTCCACTCGATATGGAGCGCGGAACTCGCGGAGGCTCTCTGCGGGCGATCTGGCGTCGCTACATTACCGCGTCCCCCGAAGAGGCGTGGGCTTGGACCCTTTTCTTTTTACAGGCCGTCACATACATCAGACATAGGGTAGGGCAGGAAATTAGAACGCGAACAGAGATGTTCTGCATCATTTACCCGACAGCTGGAATCTCAGCGCCAGGATCCCGAACATGCTGCTTCGAGGGGGCCGAAGAAGAACGGCGGCGCTCCTGGTGACGTGCACTCTGCTGGTGCTCTACCTGGTCTATTACTCCGTGCGCGATCCGCGGCAGAAGCCCTGGCTCGCGCTCAACGGCCGCAAAGAGGGCCGCGAGCCCGCGCTCAAGCAGAAGCTGCGGAACCCGCTCCACTTCGAGAAGCGGCCGAAGTCCGAGTGCAACGCCCGAAAACTTAATTTGATGAAGAACACCTTCTACGCGGTGAGAACACACTCCGACCGGATCTGGACGCACCTGCCCCTGCAGATCAACACGGCCCTCAAGCAATTCAAGAACCACGCCATCTTCAGCGACTCCGCGGCCACCGTGGGCGCAACCCGGGTCATCGACATTCTTGCCACGCTGGACGCGCAGAGGATCGAGACAGAGCCCAGTTTGAAGACGTACCGGCTCCGCAGGTACGGCAACGACCAGGACTGGGGGTGGGGCCCCGACGAGTACGAAGACGAAGACACCCAGGGGACGATCGCGACGATGCTGCCGGCGATTCTCATGTACATGAGAGCGAAAGTGCCCGCGTCCACCGACTGGTACGTGCTCGTGGACGAGTCGAGCTACATCAGCCCGGACGCGCTCCTCGAGGTCCTCTCCAACGAGAGCCCAGACGTGCCGCTGATCATGACGTGGGGGAACGAGGGCGCCGCCCAGAACCTGCTGTGGAGCCGCGCGGCCTTCGATGCCGTGCTGCGCCAAGACTACGGGCGCTTCGAGCGCAAAGTCACCAGCGGGAACATCAGCTCGACGGTCCTTTCGGGGCCGCGGTGGTGCGAGCCCGTGGCATTTTTCTACGACCTGAAGCCGTGGGAGCTGCAGTCGCTCTACGACCGCAGCATCGCGCGCGACAGGGCCGTCACGCAGGCAGACTTCTACCGGGACTACGTGCTGCCGTTCATCCGCCGGGACCGCCAGGAGTGGGAGATCTTCCCGTCCGGGCCGCGCTTCGTGGAGGAGATCGACAACCTGCATCCGCGCGAGAAGAAGCGGCACTGCAAGCGGCTCTGCGAGAGAAGCGAGTCGTGCGTCGCGTGGCAATGGCGGGAGAACGTCGACTGCCAGCTCGAGACAGAGTGGAGCCTGCGGCGCGGCGCCGCGATGAACCAGAACCACGTGGGCACCGGCGAGGACACGGCGCGGGTCAGCAGCGGGTTCTTCGTGGACCGCATCCGCAACATGCGGAACTGGTCCGCGTGCGACCCGCTGCACATCTCGCCCAAGATCGGGCACCGGCCCAACGACAACGAGCACACGAGCGAGGGCTACCTGCTGAACGAGCGAGAGCGCCTCCAGCTCGAGGCGTCCGACGTGCTGCAGGCGCTGAAGGCCATGGAGGCTTAGGCAACTGCCAGTCCCACCAACAGCATCCAAAGCCAGGCTTCGTGCCCTCTTATCTGAATTGACACAGGAGGAAGGGCTCGCATTACCCTATCCCACGCATGGACGTTCAAAGCCCAGCGCAAGCGCAGGTTATATCTGCCACCACCGATTTGCAGCGCACCGCCAGGGCTGCGTCACAGACCTGCAGGGAGGGCCGGTCGGTGGTCGCGAAGGCCGCGCGCTCTGGGACCCACATCGCATATATGTATATATACGAATCATCCACACAGGTCGCCACCAAACTTAAAAGAAACATAAAACACTTTTCTTACAGAACCATTCCAGCACGTTCGAACACACACATCCAGACGAGTTAGCGCAGCCTGCAATTAATGCAAATGGATCCACGCATCGGCCTGCTTGACGCAGAGAAGGACCGCATCCGGCGCGAGTGTTTGCGCTCGCTGCAGAAGCTCGGAAACGAGCACCGCGCCGAGGTCGACCGGCTGCGCGCGCTGCATGACACGCAGACAAGAGTGCTGAAGATGCAGGCTCGCCTGCTTCTGGAGGACTACCAGGTGGAGACGCTTCGCGACCCCGAGCAGGTGAGACGATTCCACGAACGGCTGCTCGATCGGCTCAAAGCAGCAGCTGTGGCTACGTTCTATGAGCTCAGAAGCACGCGCACAGGTCCGGGCGGCACGCCTTAGCGGAACCTGCCCGCTCGCCTCGGCCGGCTCCCCTCTCGACACGGGCTCAACAGTCTCATTAATCCCATTAGTCCCAACTCCTCCCCTCAATAGCATCAATTTTAAGCAAACATGATACTACTTAGCATATTTTTGAATCGCCCTCCGCTGCTTTACGTCCGAGCGCGCTTTCATCGATCGCGCGCTTCTGATATAGGTTCGTCCCATGATCTTATATTGCCCTCGCCCCATAACCTGCTTTCGTGCATGCTGCGCACGCGATGAGCAGCCGAAAGTGGATACCGGACACTGGTCGCTTTCACGCGTCCCTCGAGAGGGTTCAGAAAGAGTTTCAGAGCGTGGTCGATGACGAGATCAAGGGCGCGCTCGCCGACCAGAACTCGATCATAGACGCGTTGAGGCGAGCGGAGAAGCACTCGGCCGCCGCGAACGCAGAGGTCGCGAAGAACCTGGCGAAGCATGACCTCGAAGACGTGTCATCGGAATTGAGCGGCCTGGAGAAGGCGCTCGCGGACGTGGACGCGCTCCTGGACGTCTGTGTCGACCGCCTCGTGGGGCTGGATCGCTACCTCCCCCCGGCCCAGAGGCTCATCGCCCCGGGCCTCCCCAACGGCGAACGGCTGCCGCTGCTCCACGAGCGGATATCCGCAAGCAGTCTGACCAAGTCCCCGTCGCTTCTCGATGTAACGAGAGCCAAGCCCGAAATTCAGCTGAGCATGAGCCACGCAGCAAGCCCTAGCGAATCAAAAACCCCATAATTGAGCCGGGCAGGCACCCAAGGGCGCTAGCCGCGTGGGCCAGACCACACAGTGGCCTTGATTAGCCTTCCTGCGGGCGAGGCGCGAAATCTGTACAGAGGCCTATCCCGCTCGTAGCTATTTACCGTTTCGCGTCGACTTTAAGGCATGCGTCCACTCTAAATTTCCTACACCGCTGCTGCTGCAAGCACGCTCGACCCTAGCCCGAGCTCATCGTGAATCTGCACTGCCAGATTCCCTCTTTAGCGAAGGCCTCCTTCTCCCCAGCTTAGAACCCCCCCCACTCCCTAACGCCCCGCATTCGAAGGTATTTCAAGATCGTTCAAAGCGCCAGAACGGGTGTATTGCGACCGGAGCCATGGTGCTCGACACTCTTCAGAAATGTCTCAGCGCACAGATGACCATATCGTTGAAGATGTCAGAAATTCTCTTCACAATCCTCTTCCTCGGCCTGGCGTCTATACTGGCCGTGCGATACCGAGTGACCACGAAATACAAGCGCCTCTCCAGCGACCTCGACGATAGCGAAGATGAGGACCAGGCGATGCTGACCGAGATGTGGCGGGAGCCTTCTGAGTCCGACAATGAGTCGTTGGTCGCAGAGAAGAACTCCTCGTCCTCTCATTTCGACGAGTTTCTCAAGGCCATCAAGGTCTTTGGTTTTCTTGAGCAGGAAGTGTTCACCGAGCTGACGAAAAGCACTCAAACGTTGCGGATCCAGGAAGGTGAGCAGGTCAAACTCGCGGATTTGGGAGGCTTTGCTGTCGTCATCAGTGGTGCCATGAAAGTGTACTGCCAGAGCGAACCCTCGGGCGGAGAGTCTAGTCTCGACTTGCTGAACGAAATCACCGTGGCCTCCCCCATCTCATCGCTCTCGTCCATACTCTCCCTGTTCTCAGAAGGCGTCGTCTCGCCTGCGGAGAGCAGCGAGTTCGACAAGTTGATCGCCACAACGGTCGCTGTTGCGAGCCAGCCGTCCACGATCGTGATCATTCCTACCCAAGCTTTCCGGGATCTGACCCGAAAATACCCCCATTCTGCGGCCAACATTGTTCAGGTCATCCTGTACAGATGGTCGCAGGTGACGTTCAGAACCTGCCAGCGATACTTGAATCTCACGCAACAGTTCTATGGCACCGAAAGAGCGCTGAACGCCTCAGCAAAAGAGAAGATCGAAAAGCACCTCCCGAAATGGCTGCTGGACGATGCCGTGAAACAGCTGAGAGCCAAGGCATCCGAAGCCGCTTCTAATGAGAACGTAGTAGAGCTGAGGTCTTCGCACCGAAGGCAGCCTCGCAAGGGGCAGTTCGGCACGCGGGACACCCTGGCTCCAATACAGTCCCACGACGCTTCATCTTTGAAACTGGATAAGAGTCGCGCGGGAAGCAGTGCTGGGTCTCACACCTTCGAGTTCAGCCCGGGGAGTCGTCGCTCTTCAGCTTTTCCTGGCGACCTACTCTCACACGCAGCCTTGAACTACCACATGTCCCACGTTCCGGGCTCCTCTCTCAGTGGCAGCTTCGTGAACCTGAACGAACAGGCACCGCACGTGCGGAACGTCAGTGACGACTCTGAGGAGTCCGCGCTCCGACGCGCGATCGTCGAGACGATTTTTTCCACTATAATGTTCGAAGCACCAGAGACCGAAGGCATCAGTCGGGACAGCTCCCCGTTCGATGTCGACACGAAATCAGAGCATGCAGCATCTTCAAAAGGGGAGTTCAGCGCCACGTCAAGAAACAGCTCATTTCATGGGTCGCCTGGCGGTTCTCAGGGCGCTAGAATGCAAGATATTGGCGAGCACAAGAGTTTGGCCACGAACGTCAGAAACACGTCGACAAGAGACAATGGCCCGATTCCCGAGCAGAAGGCCCCGAATATCAGTGCAGTAAAACCACAACAGAGCCCTTCTTCGACGACGAGGAGACCGCGAAGCGCCACTGCTACTGCGCTGGGTGAGGACTTGAAAGGCTCCTCCTCGTTCAGCTTTTCGAAAAGTTCACAAGAGGAACAGCAACCGTCGCTCACGTACGATGAGGTGCTCGAAGAGGCCAGCGAGATGGTTGAGCTGCTCTGGTACCGCCGAGGAGAGTACATCAGCAGGTTTGGCGAGAGGTGCCGCGGACTGATCTACGTTCTCGATGGTGTCTTGGAGGTCGGCCACCATACAAATGACTCGAGCGCTGGCAACAAGCGCAAATCGCTGAGCGGCAAGTACGAGCGCCTGTACGACGTTGAGGCCGGCAACATCACCGGGTTTCTGGAAACAATCTCGTCCTACTCGTCTTTCGTTGACCTGAGAGCTAAGCGCGATACATGCGTCGCGATAATACCGCGGCATTACTTTGAAAAATTGGCAGACAAGAACCCGCTGCTCTACATTTCGGCGGCGAAAGCCCTCACAACGAGTCTGACGCGGCCGATGGTGCAGCTCGATTTTGCTTTGGAATGGATCAGCCTGAAGAGCGGGCAAAAGCTCTTACATGAGGGCGCTACGGCCAACGCCATCTACTTTGTATTGAACGGACGCATGCGTGCCTATCATGAGCAGAAACTCATGGGAGACTTCGGGCATGGTTCGACGATCGGCGAGCTCGAGACCATGAGCGGGGAGCCCTATGCGTCGACAGTTGTAGCAGTGCGAGACACTGATCTATCGCGGTTCCCACGGACTCTGGTGAACTGCCTGGCTCGGCAGTATCCCTCTTTGACCTTCGAGATGTCTCGCATGGTGGTTGAAGCCATGCGCCAGCGGAACTCTGTAGGAACGTCAGCGAGCTCTGATTTCAGTGATTTCAAAACGTTGGCGGTTCTCCCGACATCGTCGACCCTTCCAGTGGAGGGGTTTGCCCTGAAGCTCAGCTCGGCGTTCCAAGCCATTGGTCGCGACGTGAAGGTGGTTACGAACGCAGTTGTGCTGGGCTACTTGGGCAGTCATGCCTTTCACAAGATGGGCGCGCTGAGGCTACGGGCCTACCTTGCCGATCTGGAGGACAGGTACGACGTTTTGCTGTACGTCGCGGACGGCTTGAGCACTTCGCAGTGGTCCCGGACGTGCATAGACCAGGCGGACTGCGTGCTCTTGCTGGCGGACGGCGACGGCAGCCCTGTGTTCAGCGAAGTGGAGCGGCACGTAGTTCGCTCGCCAACGCGATCTCGGGCGCATCTCGTGCTCCTGCACGACACTAAGCAGGTTCGGCACGGGTCGACTGCGAAGTGGCTTCGGAACCGACCGTGGATCAGTGCTCATCACCACATACAGATGGACTGTTTCCATGAAGACGAAGGCATTGTGAATGCCAAGGGCGACGGCAAGAACCGGGTTCAGCGGAAGTTCAAGGAGATCAAGGACAAGGTCCAGGACGAGATCCGCCTCCTGCAGCACCGCAAGTTCCTCAAGAAGTTTTTGGAAGGACCACTTATCGAGAGCGGTATAAGACATCAGTATAAGAACGACTTCAACCGACTAGCCAGAGTGCTTGCTGGAGAGGCCATTGGGCTGGTGCTCGGAGGAGGTGGTGCCAGGGGCATCAGCCATATTGGAGTAGTCCAGGCGCTGGAAGAAGCCGGAATTCCGATCGACATGGTCGGAGGAACGTCGATAGGGTCTCTGATCGGAGGCCTGTACGCGCAGGACTACGAGATCATGCCGCTTCTCCGCCGAGCCAAGCAGTTTAGTGTCAGGGTCTCCTCGTTCTGGCGGCTTTTGCTCGATCTGACGTATCCGATGACCGCGTGGACGACCGGTCACGCATTCAACCGCGCGGTGTGGAAATGTTTAGGAGACTCGCGCATCGAAGACTTCTGGATCAAGTACTTCACCAACACGACGAACCTCACGCTCTCACGAATGGAGGTGCACCAGAAAGGCTACGCATGGAGGTACATCCGCGCGTCGATGTCCCTGGCCGGGCTGCTGCCGCCCATTGAGGAGAAAGGCCAGATGCTTCTGGATGGAGGCTACGTCGACAACCTGCCTGTATTCGAGATGAAGAAGATGGGTGCGCGCTACATCATAGCGGTGGACGTCGGCGCGGTCGACGACACGACGCCGCTGAAGTACGGCGACACGCTGAGCGGCGCGTGGGCGCTGTTCAACAAATGGAACCCGTTCAGCACCACGCCCAACGTGCCCAACATTGCCGAGATCCAGCAGCGCCTCACCTACGTATCGAGCGTGAAGGCGCTGGAGGAAGCGAAGACCGCGGAGGGCGTGCTCTATATGCGGCCGCCGATCGACAACTACGCGACGCTGGACTTCGCGAAGTTTGACGATATCCGGGAGGTCGGGTTCAAGTACGGGACGGAGGCCGTTCAGAAGTCCATAGAGCAGAAGACGCTCCCGCCCATGTACCTCAGAACCGTCACGAAGCTAGGGACTCGAGTCAGGTACCGCAGACACAGCTTTTGAGCGAACTGGCGAGGCGGGGCGGCGAGGTTGAGCTTAGCCGAGTCGAGCCGAGTTGAGCCGAGTCGAGTCGAGTCGGTGGCACACCAACACACGCCCACAGGAAGGTGCGCCATTTCACGCTATGCAGGCTGTGCAGTCCCATTTTGTGCAGGTTCTTGTGCAGATCCATGAAAGAGAGCTACTCGCGGTACCAATACCGGCGGTCGAGGCGCCAATTAGAATACGGGCCGTACGCATGTGATTGCAGATCGCTGCAGATCGCGTGTGAGCTTTTATACATTAGCATAGAGCAAAAAAACTATGAAAAGGAACCAAAAAACAAAATAAATAGAAGAGGAAGCCCGCTACAAACTGCCTTGATCGCTGGCCGGGGCGGGCGCCGCCGCGTCGAGCTCTCGAGTCGTGTTCTTGCTGAGCTCTGCCTGCTGGCAGAGTTTTGTGATTTCAGCGAACAGCTCGGCGAGCTCTGTCTCGTGGTACGACTGCACGACGCGCCCACTTTCTACGAGCGTGACAAAGTGGGGGTCGAGCGGGACGGAGCCCAGGAAGGGCACGGCGTAGTGCTCGGCGAGGCTCTGGCCGCCGCCCTTGGAGAAGATGTTGGTGCACTCCGAGCAGTGCGGGCAGACGTAGCCGCTCATGTTTTCGACGACCCCCAGGATGTGGAAGCCGACCTTCCGGCAGAAGTTGAGCTCCTTCCGGACGTCGGCGGCAGCGACCTCCTGCGGCGTGGTGACGAGCACCGCCCCGTCGACGTTTGTGAGGTGCTGCAGCTCCGTGGCGATCGAGATGTGCTCGTCGCTCGTGCCCGGAGGAGTGTCGATGATCAGGTAGTCGAGCTCGCCCCACACGACGTCCTGCACGAACTGGCGGATCATTGCGGTCTTCTTGGGCCCGCGCCACACGACGCTCTTGCCGCGCTCGGGCAGCAGAAAGCCCAGCGACATGATGGCGAGGCTCTGCTCCCTGTCCGTGTACACAGGGACCCATCCCGCGCTGCTCTGGTGCACCTTCGCGGCCTCCTGGCCGAACATCCGCGGGATCGAGGGCCCCGTCAGGTCGATGTCGAGCAGCCCGACCTTGTGCCCCTGCGCCTTCAGCGACAGGGCGATCTGCGTGCTCACAGACGACTTGCCAACGCCACCCTTCCCCGACAGCACGAGCCATATGTGCTTGACATTGTCCATTGCTCGGCCGCGCTGCGCCAGATGCCCCTACTAACTTACGGGTCGCCAAGGCCAGTCCGAGACCCGTACGGAGCAGACACTAAAAGTACAAGAAATGGCTCGTGCAGGTGTGTGTGCGCGTTTGCGTGTGGGCGTGTGTGTGCGTGGGCGTGTGTGTGCGTGGGCGTGAGCCGTCCTAGGGAGGGAGGGCACAGTTCGCAGGTCGGCGTAAGACTAACGCGGGCCGCGACGTGGGAAGGCGGGCTGCGGGCGACAACGTTGGTAAGCGGCGGGCCCATGGGAGCGCAAAACCTCCCAACGCCAACGGCCTCCGCCCTACGCTGCCCGCCGCCGCCGGCGGGCGAGTGTCGTCAGGCTGCGAGCGCGCGGGCGCTACCCTCGCCGCCGACGAGGCCGGGCGGCGCCTCCAGGAACAAGGGGACGAGGGCGACGGGGCTGCCCGCCGGGAGGCGCCCTCCACAACCTCCAGGGACTCGGATCATCAGCGAGGCTCTTATTGGGCGAAAGGGGGGTTTGTCCATCTCACTGTCCGGGAGCTGGCGAGTGGCGCGTGCGAACGGGACGGATGATCTCCTCGAGAGACACGCTGAAAAGAATATGCACACACTTCAAGGCGCCCGTGGAGTACTGTTTCGGCTACGGTAGCGGCGTGCTCAGCCAGGGCAGGCAGAGCGCGGGCCAGCCGCGGCAGATCGACCTGATCTTCGGGGTGAGGGACGCGAGGCAGTGGCACCAGGCGAACATCGAGCAGAATCCGCACCACTACTCCGGGCTGCGGCACCTCGGGAGCGCCGCGGTCGCGTTCACGCAGAACCGGCTCGGCGCCGGGATCTACTTCAACCCGTTCGTGGCGCTGGAGAACCAGACCGTGAAGTACGGCGTGGTCGAGCTGCAGACGCTGCGCAACGACCTCACGCAGTGGCAGACGCTCTATCTCGCCGGGCGCATGCACAAGCCCGTGAAGATCATCCGGGACCACCCCGAGATCCGCGCCGCGCAGCACCAGAACCTCCGCAGCGCCATGTCGACGGCGCTGCTGCTGCTGCCGGACGAGTTCAGCGAGCTCGATCTGTACACGAAGATCGCCGCGGTGTCCTACATGGGGGACGTCCGGATGGCGTTCGCCGAAAACCCGAAGAAGGTGCAGAACATCGTGAACAACCAGTTCGACGAGTTCCGGAAGCTGTACCTGCCGCTGTTCCGCGAGCTCGAGGTCTCGTCCGACGCGAGCCTCGAGAACCTGCCGAGCCACGCCGGGCCGATGAGCCGGGGCCTGCCGCTCGCGCAGCCGCCGCGCAACGACGCGCAGCTGCTCAGCCACCTGCCCGCCCGCTTCCGCTCGATCATCACCAAGGACCGCTCCCAGGAGGTCCGGCGGCTGCGCGTGTCGCGCGCCGTGGCCCAGATCGTCAAGGGGCCCTCCTTCACGCAGAGCTGCAAGGGGATCCTCACGGCGGGTCTCGTGCGCAGCGCGCGGTACTCCATGGCGAAGCTATCCAAAAGACTCGCTGCCTGAGGGCTGCCTGAGGGCGGCGCCAAGGGCGGCGCCAAGGGCGGCCCCAAAGGCTGCGCCAAAGGCGGTTACCGAGGGCGGCCTCCGAGGGCGGCCTCCGAGGGCTGCAGACGAGCTCTCGCAACTCCCTTCTCGACTTAAATTATTATAAGTTTGTATTTGTACAGTACATGAAAATTACAAGAGGGAGGCTCAAACTCCGCACTCAAGCTCCGCGCCTCAGCTCCGCGCTCCAGCTCCGCACGCAAGCCTGGTACATGGCGCTCGCGTGTACGCGCACCATCTGCCAGAAACGTTTATGTTTATGGCCTACGCCCCAACAGACCAATACTTTTTTTCGGGCGAGAAGCCCCGGCTCCTCCAGACCCCGGGCGGCGCGTGCGGCCTCATCTCCTAATCAGCAGGTATATGTCCTCCTGCTTCAGCGCGGCCAGGTGGCGGTAGCTGCCCTCCAGGCTGAGCAGCAGGCCGCCGAACGAGGCGTAGAGCGCGAGCCGGTCCTTGTCGCCCTTCTCGGACTCCGTGAACTTGTACGCCTTGCCGTGCATGACGTACTCGTAGTCGTCCGCGAGCGAGGTCTCTCCGGCGCGCGGCGGGCGCCAGCTGCGGCTCGGGTTGGCCTCGCCGAGCGAGCTCGCAATGGCGACCGTCAGCGTCTCGCCCTTCTGCACCTGGTACAGCTCGGTGTTGATGTCGAGAGTCAGCTGCAGGTCCGGGTTCGTCGTGCTTTGCGCCTCAATTCGCGTCACGCGGTCGTACTTGCCCTGGTCCAGGCTCTCGATGCGGAACAGGTCGCTGAACAGCACGTTCCCTGACATTATAGTGCGAGGGTGGTGCAGGTCGTCGCTCGCCGCGAGATTTGTTCGGCCGCTGTGTAAGCAGCTGTGAGCGCGCAGCGTGTGTGTGTGCTGGTGCAGTGCCGTGGGAAAAGAGCAGAAGTCCAGGTAAGACCCTCGCGCAGCACCCTTGACCTGCACGCGCGTGCGTGAAGGCGCGCGGCCGGCCGAGGGGGCCGGCGCGTCCGGCCATGTAGAACGATCCATGTAAGCTATTTTTTGAGCTGCGCGAACCGGGCCCATAGGTCGTCGGACGGCGGCTGCTGCTGCTGCGCCTTCTCGTTGCTCGCGTCCTCGGGCGGGCCCTCGGCGCCCGCGGCGCGCGGCGCGGGCTCCTCCGGCGCCGCCGCGGCCGGCTGCTCCTCCTCCTCGGGCGGCTCATAGACTCCGGGCACCGCCACGTTGTACGCCTTCGCGATCTCCAGCATGTACAGGTCCACGAGCTCGGGCTTCGGGATGTCGACGTGGATGCGGCCCAGGATCTTGGGCGGAATGCTCTCCTTGTCCTCAATGGCCCGCTGCACAAACTCTTTCGTGAGCAGGTGCGCCAAAAGAGGCCGCAGAGTCGTCAGCTCTTTGATGGACACAAACTGCGAGCTGTACAGCAGGACGTGCACGGCCTCGTTCAGCCGCGCGTCGGCTATGTTGGGGCCGTGCAGCATCGTGCATCGCGCCTGCACAAGCTCGGCGTAGATCTCCAGCGACTCGAGCAGCTCCAGGTAGATGTCCTCCTGTATGATGTTCTCGATGCGGATCCGCGCGCTCTCGATCTTGCCGTCCTCCAGCACCTGCGCGAGCTGCCGCCGGTTCTGCTTGGCCAGAGCCGAGTTCTTGTTCTGGAGCAGCTTCAAGCGATTCACCGTCAGCTTCAGGTTGGCGCGCAGCTTCGAGAGTTCAATTGAGCTCATCTTACTAGCGGCGCAACTCGACGGCGGGGGGGACGTGTGTGCGGGTGGGTGTGTGCGCTTTGGACCCGCCCTGACGCGGGTTCTGACCCTCGGGCGTGAACACTTCTGTGGAAGTTAAACCACCTGTCCAGGGCAGGCAAGGCAGGCCAACGCAGAGGCGGCATGAGCGGCGGCTCGCCACACACGAAGCTGACGCTGAGTCTCGCGAGAAAACCCGCGGCAAAGGCGTTCAAGAGGAAGAGCCCGTTCCGTGCCCCCACCGCCTCCGAAGACGCCGACGCTGCGACTGCCGCAGAGCCCATCAGGGACGCCCGCGACGCTGAGGGCGCTGCTGTTTCGCGGCCGCCGCTGCACACGACGTCTTCAGCCCTTGCCGACGGGGTGGAAAGCGACGCGGCCTTGGCGGCTCCCTCGACTTTGGACGCGTTCCTCGCTGATCTGCCCAACACAACCGCAGTTGAAGCGACCGAGCCGGGCGCAGAAGATGGCGGCTTGTCGTTTGCCGATAGCAGCACCCTCGAGGACACGGTCACTAGCAGTAGTGATGCTGGCAGTGGTGGTGCTGGCAGTGGTGGTGCTGGCAGTGGTGGCGCTGGCACCGGCGGCGCCGTCAGTAAAACACGAAAGCTAGACAAGGTCGGAGCCAACTACAAGCTACATGCGTTCATCAAGCAGACGCTGGAGGCGCCGGCCGCCGCAGACGGTACAGCATCCGCGCTTCGCGCACTCAGGGGCATCCGCTGCGAATTCGATGCCAAGAACGGCGGCCCTGCGCCCGAGGCCGTGGACATTCCGCCGATCACAACGTGGCACGCGGCCAGCCTTCCTCTTCCCATGATGAGGGTGCTCAACTCGCAGGGCTACTCGGAGCCGACGCCCATACAAGCGCAGGCCCTGCCCATCATCATGCACGGCCGCGACATGCTTGGCATCGCCCCTACCGGCAGCGGAAAGACGGCGGCAATTCTCATTCCGCTGTGCAGGCATGTGGCCGCAAACCTCGAGAACTACCGGCGCGCGCGCTCGAAAGCGCCCTTCGGGCTGGTGCTGGTTCCGACGCGCGAACTGTGCGTCCAGGTCCACTCTGAGCTCGCCATGTGGGCGCGAAGCGTCGAACTCGAGGTCTTGGCTGCTTACGGCGGGTCGGACATCGGCCCGCAGATCGCAGCGCTGGTCAGCGGCCGCTGTCACGTCGTTGTTGCCACGCCGGGCCGGCTCATCGACCTGCTCACCGCGAACAACGGCCGCGTCATGTCCCTGGCCGGGGTGACCTTTCTGGCGATCGACGAGACCGATCGCATGTTTGATCTTGGGTTCGGCCCGCAGGTCCGGAAGATCATGGACTCCATTCGGCCCGACCGCCAGCTCGTCATCTTCAGCGCCACCATGCCCAAGGCCCTGGAAGGAATCGTGGAGCGCAATCTCCGGAACCCTGCGAAGGTGTCGGTCACTGTGCCCGGCCAAGGCGACGGTGAGCCGTCTGCATCGACCTACAGCATCTCGCCAAATATCGCGCAAAGTGCTTACGTCCTCGCAGACGCCAAGGAGAAACTCGAAAAGCTCGTCGGCCTTATCAAAGAGACGGCGGAGTCCTCCTTCAAGCTTGTGTTCGTCAACACGCAAGCCTCAGCGGATACGCTCTCGCTGCAGCTCGCGTCCGCGAACGTGCAAAGCCAACCGCTCCATGGCGGAATGGACCAAGCGGATCGCGATAGCGCGATCTCCGAGTTCCGCAATGGACTGGTCCCCGTTCTTGTTGCCACCTCTGTGGCCGCAAGGGGCTTGGACGTGAAGAACCTGAAGCTCGTGGTCAACTATGATCCAGCGTCGCATCTGGAGGATTATGTACATCGTGCGGGCCGAACGGGACGGGCCGGCGACACTGGCAAGTGCGTCTCTCTTCTGCTTCCAAGCCAGTCCCGCGAAGCTTGGTTCCTCACCAAGTTCTTCGTGCCAGACCGCAGCGTCCAGGACCTGGCAGCAGTATACGCCCAGTCACAAGCCGCCAACGAAGAAAGTAAAACCTCTAAGTGGAGAGGATTTGGAGGACAGGGGCTCGCTAGGTTGGATACGCGGAGAAATCATGACCGGGCTATCGAGCGAGAGGTCTATGCGTCCACGCAAGAGCCTGCCTCTCGTCAGTCTACCCCCAACAAAGAGGAAAAGATGGCGAAGCGGAGCGACGGAGATAATGGCCTCACGGCTCGCTTGCCTGTCAATGACATCGCAAGAGAAGCTCGTCTCGCCGTGACGGCGGCCGCTTTACACGCTGAGCTTGCTCAGAAATACCACGTTTCTCTCACGTTGAAGGGAATGTACCTGACAGCGTCGAGAAGTAAGGTGGACGAGGCCCAAAAGTTACACATCCAAATCGAAGGTAGCGACGCACATAACGTCGCAGCCGCATTAGAGGAACTCAAGCAAGTTGTCACACAAAAGGAAGCAGGCGCGAGGCCCACAGGCAAGTATTCCGCGTTTTGAGCTGTGGATAGTGTTATAGCGATTAAGTACAAACTTGGCACTCTAGTATGATTTCAGGCTATTGCGGCGTCAATAAAGAATACGGGCCATATTTAATGCACCACCTGGAAATCACGAAATTCCGTTGATTCGCTCTATTTAGTCCGTAGATATTGACTAGGAAGTACTTGTCTGGAAGGCAAGCCCGAAAAAAAACATGCTCCAGGTGGGGATCGAACCCACGATCTTCGCGTTACTTGGCCAGGTTCTATCTGGCGAGAAGCATATCAACCCGTGTTACGTGGTAGGAATATAAGCACGAGGCCTTAACCACTAGGCGACTGGAGCATCTCAAATCTTATGGTGGTGCTACCGTAATCCGATAGGCCACGCACAGTAATACCGGTAGGACCCAACACATAAGGTATATATACAAAGGGCTGCATCAGCTCAGTCGCGCGTCTTCACCACAATGGTGGCACGTAGCATTTCTATGGTATCCAATAATAAATTATGTACAACTAACTGGAGGAAGAAGTCTTGAGTTCCTCGATCAGTGAGAGCATTTGGGACTTTTCATTGTTGATCGAAGGCCCAGAGGTCGCCCACCTCAATTTTCCCGCCGAATCCACAACATACAGGTACCCTGCCAGCTCATTTGACGCGGCGAGAGCTTGTTTAGTGTCTTTGGTCAGTTTCGAGTTCGCCAGCAGGTACTTGTGCACCGCAGGATTCGCAATTTCACTCTTACGAATTCTGTTCGCGAAGAACTTCACCAGCAACCGATTGATCCAGTTCGTGGGCACGTTCACATCTATGAGCTGAACGCCCATCTTTTCCAGGTCCAGGCCTTCAGTGAATTCGTCGATCTGCTTCTTGCCCAAGGAAGAAGAGAACACCTTCACGAGGTTCGGACGGGTCGACGAAAGGAGGTGCAGAAGACTGGACTCTGGTTTGAGCGGATCGTCTATCCTGCTTCCGAAGATGTTGGCCATAAACAGACTTGATTTCTCACTGAAGGGCCTCGGGGGCGCAGTGAAGATCTTCCCTCCTGTGTGTCGAAATTTATATATGTCCTCGAAAGATGATTTCGCAAGGTCTTTCTTGAGCTCCTCTCGTCTCAATCGATTTCTTTTGACATCCATAAACTCGGCTTTGCGTTCTTGCAAAGTCTTAGAGCCATCGTCTCTTGCGTTCGGGAGTGGCTTAGAAGCCAGGCCGATAGGCTTGAGGAGTTGCAGTATCTCGTTTGGGCGCTCTGGCCTGAACTTGGTGGCAGTCGAGGCCCACCGGCGTATTATCGAGGACATCGCTTGAAGCCTTTTCCTTGCTTTTTCTGCGGCCGCCAATGTCGTTCGTGCTAGTGAGCTGCCTGAACGCGCTGCACTCTGCAGCAGAACGGGAGAGGGTCGAAGGTATGAAAGGGTCGTCGCTAGGGCATGTGACTATTGTTCAGGACTGCAGTATAAATACATGTGGAGCGCGCGTAGGTTTTTCCTTTTTTTCCTTAGATCAAAAAAGCACGGGGATTTGCCACGACGTTTGAGCGGTCGCTGCTTCTGCGTTGCCACAGCTTCAAAGAAGCTATATATCCCCAAGACCAAAAGCCTTGTAGGAAGTTCGGGTTCTTCTTTGTAGAACTTGGATGTCGAATACTGGGAGACATAGACTGGATTAGCTTCTGTAAACCTAAAACTCCTGCGCTGGTAACGGATGCCACCAAAAACGAATGAAAACTTCACGCTACATGAAGTGGATCTCAAAAGGGCGCTCAAACGTACGTTCGGCCGCGAAGAGTTTCGGCCGCTGCAGCTCACCGCGATTACGGCGGTCCTCGCCGGCCTTGACACCCTCGTTGTTCTTCCCACGGGCTACGGCAAGTCTCTTGTCTACCAGCTACCTGCTGCTTTGGAGAGCCAGGCCAAACAGGACCCCGGCTTCTATCTGGTCATTTCGCCTCTGCTCGCGCTAATCCATGATCAAGTCACACAGTTGCAGACCTTGGGAGTCGCGGCAGAGAGCATCAACAGCACGACGCCGCCTGCGGATCGTCAGCGAATCCTCCGACAGTTTGCCGAGGGGAAGGGAAGCCTTCTGTACGTGAGCCCCGAACAATGCTTGACGCCGGGTTTTGGCTCGTTTCTCGCCTCGCTCACCAAGACACGCGTGAAACGCGTCGTGGTCGACGAGGCGCACTGTGTGGTCGAATGGGGCGCAGACTTCAGAAAAGACTACTCCCGCCTCGGCTCCGACTTCAGGCAGACTCTGGGCCGGGAGGTGCCGATGATCGCCCTCACCGGAACGGCGCCGCCGCGGATGCGTGCCGAGATCATTGCAAACTTGAAATTGAGGAGCCCCCGTGTGATATGCGGCTCCTCCAGGAGACCGCACCTGCACTACGAAGTCCGGTACGTCGAAGATTGCGGCGAAAGACTGATCGATTTGCTTAAGTTTTTAAAGACCTATCGTGCGAGGCTAGCACGCTACGCAGAATCTGCAGTGCGAAACGCCAGCCACGACACATACCCGGGGTGCGGCATCATCTACTGCCGCAGCCGCGCCTCCACCGAAGTGATAGCCAATGAGCTCAACCACACGTTAGGACGGTGCGCGGCCGCCTACCATGCGGGGCTCCCTATGTCTGAGCGGAACCACGTCATGCAGCAGTGGACCCGCGGAGACCCGAAATTCGCCGTGATCATCGCCACTGTCGCGTTCGGCTTGGGAGTTGACAAGCCGGATACGAGGTTCGTCGTACATTTCGACCTCCCGCAAAACATCGAATCGTACGTGCAGCAAACTGGGCGTGCAGGGCGGGACCGCAAGGCAGCTCGCTGCATTCTTTACTACTCCGCCGAAGGGGCCAAATCGTGCGCGCGCTTTGCGAAGGCTGCAAACAGACTGGACACTTCTGCTCTTCTCAAATTCGCAGTGACCACCAATAGGTGCCGCCATGATATGCTGTCAGAGTACTACGACGAGGGAAGTCAAGAAGGGCAGCGGTGTGAGTATGCCTGCGATTTCTGCAAGATGCCTCGCAGGCTCACGCAGCGCTACGAGGAGTGGTTCAGCCAGCAGCAATAAATAATTTTGGTTAATGATGATATGTAACGGCTCTAGAAGGCGCTGGAAAGCTAAGTGCAGCTCGCTGGATAGCTATTATGGTACCACCACACAGAGCGCTGCGATTTTTGTGTTCTCTTTCTATAGATCCCACAGTGATTCTAATCGAACTGAAATTTGCTGTCCTGCTGGAGAGCCTCCTTCAGCGTGTCTTCGTTGAAGGCCCACTGCATGAAGAAGTCGCTCTCGAGATCGTGGACCTTGTTGCCCAGGATAATTAGTGAGTGCAGGGGCTCTCCAGACTCATACTCGGCCATCTCCTTGAGCGTTCCCGCCTTGATAGTTTGTTTCGGCGAGCCCAGCCTCGACACGGCGATGCAGGGCGTGGTGGGCAGATAGTTCTTCTCGGCCCGGTTCTCCTGCACCTCCAGCAGCTGCTCAGCGGCCTGCTCGATGCTCATGAAGCGCGGAGGCTCGTAGATATTGTTGCCTCTCAGCAAATTCTGCAGCGTCTGCTCTTTAACCTTGATATCCAGAAGAAGCAGTGTGTGCAGGCCAATGCGACGGTTCTCCTGAATCTTGTCGTAGAAGCTGTCAGGGCGCCAGGTATCGGTGAAGAACACCATGGAGACCGTCTGGCCGAAGTTGTAAAGCTGCACGCCCGTGCAGCCAATCGCATTCATGACCGAGGCATTGTGGATTGTTTCGGTCCGAATGCCCTTCTCGCGGGCCCGGAGCACAAGATCCGTGTGGGTCGTTGCTCCAAAGGGGTCTCCAACGACGACGAAGGCAATGTCGTCCACGTCGGCCCCGGCGAGGATCTCGTCAGAGCCGGTCTCGACAAGCTCTCGATCGGCGAGTTCAACCTTGTTTTCGTATAGCTCCTCCAGCGAAGCGGTGTCGGCGGCCATCAGAATGCTCGTGTAGGCCTCCAAGTAGACACGTTTGCATTTGCGAACGGTTTCGAGACCGCGCACGGTGATATCCTTTGCGTCGGAGAGCCCGATTCCAATGAGATACAGCATAGGGGCCTTGTGTCAATTAGCGCTTAATTACGAAAATCCGCTCCTTGGAACCTTTCCTTCTGCTCCGGAGCCGCTGCTGCCTTTGGCTAATTTTTTTTTTTCCCGCTGCCAGCTCTCGCTCCTAGCCTTGAACAAATCTTGACGGTTGCAGTCTGCAATTTCAAGCACCCCTTGCCCTCGAACATGCTGGTGGGGGAACGCGGCAGGAGGGGACTGTGCATACGTGCGCACACGCAGGCAACTGCTACCCCAAGCCTTGGCGGCGCAACGTTCCCCAGCTCGGGTGCAACGGCTGGCCTTACCGCAGTGGCACCTCTTCTTACGGCGTGCAATGTCCAATCAGGCCCCCGCCAATGAACAAACACCATTGATCGCCCGTGAGCCCCAGGAGACGTCTGAGTACTCGTCAAGCGGACTGCGCGAAGATATTGACAATGCATTGAGAGAGGACGAGGCGAAGAAGACCCCGTTTGAGTTCATATTCAAACGACCCGTGGCCGTCATGGCTGCGTTGATGGCGCTGGCGCTACTGGTCATTGGTTTGACTACATTGAGTAGCCTCGCGTCCTCAGACCTCCTCAAGAAGGCCGTTAACGTTCCGGTGATTGTTCCGCTGAGCGCCGAGCTGGTCAGCATAAAGCAGCATGAGCTCGAGCTCAGAAGTGAGGCTACGCTCACCCTGGACTATAGCCAGCTGGGAGAATCTTTCCTGGCATCCTGTATTCAGCGGGCGGCTCGCAAATTGGGTCCGGTCAGTGTGAGCTTCGAAGGCCCATGGAGGCTCTACATGATCAGCGACACGGAGAAACGTAAGCATGAGCCAGCAGTGGAGCCTGAGCCTGCTCGGGAGTATCTCACATCTGCTCGCGTCGACGAGACTCTGAGCTTGTCTGTGACCCCCGACAGCACGCAACGCGTCTCCGTAACGGCGCTACTGTCGGAAGTCGGAAGACCTGAGGCTCTCGGCCGTCTCGTACAAGCAGGCTTAAGAAATGAACCCGTAAAGTTCCTGGCTAGCGGCTCAGCGATGACGAAGAAGTGGGGACTTGGCGTTCCCGTGAACATTCAGTTCGAGCAAGAATTTGTGCTTCCTAAAGAGACTACGGACGACCTGGCAGAGATTGCAAATGTGACCGTGCGCTCGAACGACCAAGGGTCCATCGAGTTTTCGGCGCTAGCAAACACCTCCATCCCCTCCAACCCGTTGTCAGCTTCCCTTCCGGGATTGTGGTGGGACCTCAAGATTCCGGGGTGCAATGGAGAGCAGGCCGAGTACGAACATGTATGCTCTGGCCAGAATCTCCCCTTTGCATTGGAACGCGGTGACGACCAGGTCAATATCTTCTTTGAGACAATAGTGGATCGCATCCCGGAGCCGTTGACGGCGGCGTGCGACAATGACCCGTTCGGCAAATCGCCGCTCGACAACTTTATTTCGAAGTACCTCAATGGTGAAGGGACGACAATTCGTATATCTGGCGTACCCAACAAGCACCAGACCCCTATTTTGAACGAGTTCTTTACTGGCTACGATATCCCCTACGCTATCAAAGGAAAAGAGAGTGGCGAGAAGCTTATCAAAAGCGTCACGCTTGAAAAGGTCAAGTTTGCGCGAGAACAGCTGCGGAGGGGCTCCTCCGTGGAGACTGAAGCGATGAGCTTCAGCGGAAGGGCGCTTGTCGACATCGTCCTACCACGATTCCTGAATCTGGAAGACAACACGGTCTTGTCGGTAACCGGTGCTCGAGGAGTCATACAGCTTTTCGATAGCAACAGAAAGCACTTTGCTCAGGTTCTCGCGAATCAGAGCAGCGATTCAGGCGACAACTGGCTCCAGACAATCTCATTAGCAAGATCCGGCGGGTATAAGGTTACCTGCTTCTTCGACAATGTCCCAATGGATGTCACCGATAGTGACTCGCTTGCGGGAGTTTCGCGCGAGATATTCCTTAGAGGTCACTCGAGGATATTCTACGACGCCGTGGTCGATGTGAGGCTCGAGACTCTCGCCGGTGAGTTTGAAACCAGGCACGTTCGCATTAAAGGCAAAACCGATATGTACGCCTAAGCATTACTCCGAATTCCGGCGCAAATCATCGAGGGCACTCTGAGTGAGTCCATAAGCCTTCCGTTTCCCATCGACCTTAGTTTTTGGCCTTGTGAAATTTCAACTTTTGAGAGGCATAAGCTGTTCGCGTTTCCTTTCCCAATTATTTGAGTTTTGTGCTAATCAAAAATCTTTATTTAATTACTTATCATTAATGTTGGTTCGCGCTCAGTGTTTAGATATCTGTTTATCTTTTGTTTTTTGTGGCCTTGCTGGGTAAAACTACCTAGTTCTTCGAGCTTCTGCATAGTTCAGTGATCCCTAAAAGAGGAAGAGCTATTCGCACGAAGATTCGTGGCTTTTCTTCGTATGCGCGCTGATCAACCAGGGGGCAGATCGCCGAGCTCTTCGATCGTCTCTTCTACGACATCTTCCTCGGTGAGCTCCCCGTCCATCGGGGTCTTAGTGAGGACGGTAATGCCAGTGCGCACCGTTTCGATAACTCCGAAAGGCTTGATGTGGTACAGGAACTTCGACACGCGCTCGGGGTCGGCGCAAAGCTCCACAATGCAGTTACGATCGCTGATGTCGGCGACTTTGCCCCCATAGTGCGCGGACAGCTTGGTGATGGCTTCTAGATGCTCGTGCTTGTGGCGGAGCTGCTGGCTCAACGGGATGTTGCTTGGGTGGTACTTCTCCTTGCGATAGTCGAGCTGCTCCTGCGTGCTGCCGGCCGGCGCCTCACCCAGCTGGGCCTTGTGCGCATGACCGTGGTGGGCCACGAGGTCAGCAAAGTACTCCGGACCAAGGAGCGAGATTTTAGCAAGGAGGAGTTCGCGTGCAACAATGGGGGCATCGGTATAGTCGAGCACGGCCCACACCGGCACGAGATCCTCAACCTGGCGGCGCGCCTGTTCGATTATTCCCGAGTCGCCGCGTATCGTGATGGTCATGCGACTGAGTTCGCGAACTTCGGTCTGGCAAACCACTAATGAGTCGATGTTGAAGCCACGCCCAGCCAGCGCGCTGGACACGCGGGCAAGAACACCGGGCTCATTCTGCACAAGACACTGGAGGATGTGCGTTTTCTGCTTGGCTCGTCGTGGAGAGGGCGTTTCATAGAGAATTGAGCTAATTGCGGCATCCCTCGACCAGCTCGGGGCCTCTATAGTCGGCAGAGGAGGGCGCTGCATGTTGCGTTGCAGCGCCTTGAAAGCAAGCGCAGACAAGCTGGAGCCTGCTCGCTTGGTCACCATGGGTCTCATGCTTGCGAGCATGCGACGTTCCATGTTCAGTGCCATTTGTGGAGTATCCGTGCTGATCAGAGTACTAACTATGACACTTTTTTAGGGCAATGCCTAATTTTTCGCGAGAAACCCTAAGCGAGGCATTGACTCAACCCCCACGAACGGCGCAGCCTCGAAGAGCGCTTGAAGGAGAGCGTGAGTGTGTGCCCGCTATTAGGTTTGATCTGTGTGCCTTAGGGTGGTACTTTTCGCCGAAATCGGAGCGTTTTGGGCGCTGCCTGAAACGCAGCGCGGGGATGCGTGTTGCGTCTTCCAAAGAAGAGACTCCGCCACAAGCAATAATGATATTTACAAAATTATTTGCTAAAATTTCTTGTTTCGAGAACGACTGTTTCTGCATTTGAGAACGCGTAAATTAAAATATAAATAAGTTGGGAAGAAAAAACCTAGGCGTGATCGCCGCTCATCAGGCCTCCACCTTTACTGCTAGGTGCCCTCTGTGTTCGTTGAGCTCACGGTCGGCCTCGCTCTTGATTTTGGCGTTAGAGTCTCGATTGACCACGACACTTGGCGGTGCTGGTGAAATCGCCAGCACCGTCGAAGGAGGTAGTATATTCGAGACCTGGACCGTGGTCTCCAGCTTTGTACGTTTGACACTCATTTGGGTATCCGCATCCTCGTGGACCCTCTTGCTTATGGTTTGCAGATCCGGTAAATCACCTGCAAAGAGTACAGAGTGCGCCCACCCTGCATAGTCCCCCCAGGTCTCTCTGAATCTCAGTTGCACATCCTTGTAGCCTTTAGCGCCTTGCGTGGCTTTCATCTTGTAGTCACGACTAGCGATTTGATACATGTGAGTATCGATTGGCACGATCTCATGTTTGTCTAGGCTCATGAGACTCACACAGTCCGCTACCTTTGGCCCAACGCCGGCAAACTCAAGCAATGCGGCTACTGCGGTGTCCGCGTCGGCCAGTCTCAGCGAGTTGAGGTAGTCGGCACGTTTAGCGTGCATGAGCTCTGCAGTGCGCGCGATATATTTTGCTCGATATCCGAAACCCAGTGCTCTTAGTCGAGCCTCAGTCTCTTCGGTCAGCAGCTGGGCAGGCGTTGGAAAGTCGTAGTAGCTCTGGCCGTCTATCGTAGCCACGTGTGTGCCAAACTCGGTGCACAGCGAGTGGACCATCTTAGAGATCCGCTTTATGTTATTGTTCGAGCTGCAAATAAAAGCACACAGGGTTTCCCAAGGATCTTGGCGAAGAATTCTCACGCCTAGATGCACAGACTTGAAATGCTTAGCGTCCTTCTCGATCCATTGCTCGTATAGTTCTCGCAGTCCAATTTTCAGGTTGAAGTAGTCCTGGACTAGATCCAGATCGCTGGTGGTATTACCGGGCCCCTCGCTTCGATAATACAGGTGTGCGGTGTCCTGCCGTACAAACAGTACTCTGTTCTGCATGCAAATGCTCCACGTAGCCTCATCCTTCACCGACTGGCGCCATCTAAAAGATTGGCCACAGCGGAGAACTGCAGCTAGGTTTAGCTCTAGGGGATCTACTCGCAATTTTGACCACATTGAACGGAACTTGCTTAAAATGGCCAGGCCGAGCTTGATGCTATGGCAGAACGGAGAGCTTCGCACGCCTAGACACAGACCGACAAAAGCGTCCAAGCTGTTGTTCAAGCTGTTACTACCTACGAAAGCGTCTAGTCAATATTCTGCGACTAATTTCCAGATCTTGATTTTGTAAGTCCCGTGACTTAACCTGGCCCTTGATTAAATAGGTTGGACGCGTTTGAGGCGCGTCAGAGTGAGCGACATATTTAGGGTGCTCTCTTCCCGATCGAGGCGTGCGAAGCTATAGCGGGATTTCGTGCGATATGTCAACCACGAATGCAGAGGAGCAGGCTTATCTGGATCTGTGTAGTCAGATAATTGATAACGGCGAGGTGAGAGACGACAGGACAGGTACGGGTACGCTCAGCATCTTCGCCCCTCCTCAGCTAAGATTCGATCTCCGCGATGACCGATTCCCGCTGTTGACCACGAAGCGGACCTTCTTTCGAGGCGTAGCGCAGGAGCTGATCTGGTTCATCAAGGGCTCTACCGACGCCAAAGAGCTCACTGCGAAGGACATACATATTTGGGACGACAACGGGAGCCGCCAGTTTTTGGACAAGCGCGACCTCACCCAGAACAGAGAGGGCGATCTGGGCCCTGTTTACGGCTTCCAGTGGCGGCATTTCAATGCAGAGTACAAGGGATGCGATGCAGACTACCGAGGGACGGGCGTAGACCAGCTGCAACAAGTCATCGATACGATAAAGCGTGATCCCACATCGCGACGGATTATTCTGTCGGCATGGAATCCGGCGGCCGAGAAGCTCATGGCCCTTCCGCCTTGTCACATAATGAGCCAGTTCTACGTCTCCATGCCGCACGGGCCCGACGGGCCGCGCTACCTCAACTGCCAGATGTATCAGCGTAGCGGCGACATGGGCCTCGGGGTGCCTTTCAATATTGCCTCGTACGCGCTGCTGACCAAGATGATAGCCCACGTCACCGGCATGGAACCTGGCTGCTTCGTACACGTTCTGGGCGACGCGCACGTCTACAAAAACCACGTTGAGCCGCTCAAAATACAATGCCAACGTACGCCCACGGCCTTCCCGACCCTCAAGTTCCGGCGCAACGTGTCAGATATTGAGGACTTTCAGTTCGAGGATCTTGTTCTCGAGAACTACAAGCCGCAAAGCAAAATTCAGATGGACATGGCCGTGTAAAACCCCTTCAAGGAGGGGGAGCTGGGCCGGTCAGTGAGGGAAAGGAGGAGTTGCGAGCACGCTTCTCCGCATAACTAGATCCTGCGATGGTAGTACGTCAGCAACAATTCAAACGAGTAGATCGTTTTGCGCATCAGGATCTCGCTAAATCCAAGCAGCCTCGTCAATACGGCGTAGAGCGTCTCTACGAGCTGGGGCAGCTCTTCCGCGAGATGCCTGTGAGGTGTATAGATTTGATAGAATGCACCTGCCGGTATAGATGGAGAATCGCTGCGTGGCGGCTGGTCCTCATCGACCGCGCTATGTATCAAAGCACATAATTCGACCAAAGCCTCGTCATCGGTTGCGCCGGTGGGTGTTTGCGGCTCCTTGAGCTCCGGCCAAGGGAACATGCGTCCTAACCGTTTGTCAATGCTGGTGTCGGGACCGAGCTCAATCTGAAAGGTCGACATGAAGTTTTCCATTTGGTCGCGCCCCCAAAATTGGACTAGCCTCTCATCCGCAAGGTCGAAGTCTGGTCTGTACAAGTAGAGCTTGCGCATGACATCGCGCCACAGATTCCAGTTGCAAGTGGTAGCGTCCTGCTGGTGCTCGGGCCGCTGTTCAAGCGGCTGGGTTTGCTCGTTGACGGGAGGCTGGCGATCTACGCCGTCGAGCCCGTAGTACAATTTCGCTGCCACAACGACAGCGCACGCGGCGGGCGTCTCAAACAGGTAGTCCAGGGTGGGGCGGAGACGAGGCATGCGCACCATCTGCAAGATGCGCACGGCGGCTTCGCATATAGTTGGCGGAAACGCCAGCTTGCGGCAGAGGAAGTAGCACGCATGTACGTCGTCTACCTCGTGGAAGTGCAAGTCTGGATTTATTCGTAGCAGCTTCTTGCGCATATTGGTCACCGCTCTTTGAAGGCTCATTTGGTTCGGAGGCGCCGTACTCATGAGCTGGCTGATTTCATATGGCACCAGCTTGTAGGCATTTTTGTCGAGAAACCGCCGGCCGTCATAGAAGGGGAAGTCTGAACACTGGTGGATCCACTCGATGAACTCCAGCAAGAGCACTGGCAAGCCCACCATGCGAGCCGCCAAGTAGACCAGAGCAACCATCTCCAAAATGGCCAGGCTTCGGCGCTTCGTGTCCGATAGGTGGGTCGCCCACAGGCTACGCGCGGCCAGCTCGAACTCTGGAGGCGCTTGCGTTTTCCTGCTGACGAACTCCACTTGTTTTCGATATAGAGCGAGCTGCAGGGATAGTATTTTGAGCTTTGCGCTCCTTCCTGTCAAGACTGCCGGCTCGCGGTCTGCCTGGGAAAACTGCGAAGCAGAGAGTTTGGACCTTACTCTCCGCTCGCGCTTTCCAACTACAAGATGATCGTCGTCATCGGCGGCAGTCTCCAGACCCAGCTGGACGTGCCCGTTTTGGCACACGCGCTGACCGCGAACGACCTCATAGAATCGCGATGCGCAGTTGTCAACACCGCAGCGCGTACCTTTGACCCAGACCATCCCCGAGCTTTATCTAACAGTCTAAGCTGTAAATCCGGAGACTGGACAAGTCTCAATAAAGGGTTCACGACGTCAGGGGGTGGGGCCTATTTGGGCTTTGATCCGTCCTACCTCCACTCGCGCACTGGCACACACATGCGCACACACTCACTGAAAAACACGATACACAACCCCTGGTGCGTCCGCAAGATCCGTGGCTGCTGGGTTTCCATCTGCCTGAACTCCCACGACGCCAGGGTACGGGCGCCTTGACTGCTGGCATGCGTCTGCTGTGATTATGGCATGCAATAGGTGCACATCGATGGCGGTGGGGGGGAGGGGGGCAGCGGTGTAAGTAAGTAAGTAAGTAAGTAAGCCTGTCACCGTCATGTGGGACCAAAAAAAAAACAATGGCGAGCCTTCGCGCAGAATGTCGGCGAAAATTTTCGACGGGCCTTCGATTGACCTCACAGAATGTAATGAAGAAGAAGGGCGCGGAGCACCTACGGGCCCGCCAAAGCGAGCCAGCTAGTTTTGCACAATGGTATTGGAACTCCTCTCCGCCTCGCCCCTCTGATGTTAGTCCCGGAACATTTTCGTTCGCGCCTCCCTGAACGCTTCACGTGATCGTGCCCTTGCATGAGTAGGCATCCTGCTTAGGCACTTCGAACCTTGACCTGAAAGCGGGACGGCCAAGCATCGCTTCCCACAGAAACCACACAACTCCCCCCTGGAAATCATTGCGTGAAGGCCTAGTCAATCGTTCGTAGACTTAACTGGAGTCCCCTCGCACCGCCCAGACATCGCCTCATCCGCACGGGGCGAAATAGCTCGGATGGATTTTCACAACTCCTCGGAGCCGTTGCCTTGGCAACAGGAAATGACAGTGGCCGAGCGCAACCAGATGGTACAAGCTCTTCTCCAAGTCATGAACGACCTGAGAGACCGATACCCTGAAAGCAGACTCGTATTTTTGGCGCGCTCTTACGAAACCAGCAATTTCAAGAAGGCGCGCACGCGCCAGGAGTATATCGACAGCATCGACGCGAAACGAAAGGACCTGCGGGAGCTTGTGCGCAAGCAAGCTGCGATGCTGCAAATGAGGGGCTCGAACTCTGCGAGCGCGCCTGTGGGTTCCGCTGGTATAGATCAGTGGACCAATACTGGCAGCACTGGCCAGCTTTCCGGCCAAATTCCGGGCGGCCAAATGCCGAACCAGATGTCTGGACAGATCCCTGGCCAGGTGCCAAGGCCCATAAGCGCCCAGTACGGACGCATGGCTGGGCAAATGGACGGCCAAATGGGCTCGAACGAGCTCGGTGGCAATAAGGTTGGCATGCCAGGCCAAAACCAGCAGATGATGGGTCAGATGCAGACCCCCATGCGCAGCCAAATGGGCCAGCTCGATGGACAGCGAACAGCCACTCCGCTGGGCCAGAACCAGTCTATGGGCGGCCCGATTGCGGGCCAAGCGCCCGCGGCGGGTCTCATGGGCCTGGCGCCTGGCCAATTGCGCCAATCAGCCGGTGGCGCTCCGTCTGGCAGCAGGCCAACGACGGGGTCGAGCGCGCTATCTCGAATTCCGCCTCAAGAGCGCGCGCGGCTCATGAACGAGATCCTTCCGTTGGGCAACAAAACGCCCATTCCTAAGCAGATCTTGCTCCAGTGTCCTGAGCTTCCTCCAGACGTGGAAACGTGGGTAGATGTGCAGAAGCTGTCGCGCAGCAACATGCTGCCCCCAGGTGTTCACCAGCTGCTGAAGGAGAAATACCACGATTACATGACCCACGCCATTCTATCGCGCTACGAGAGGGGTTTGCAGCAACAGCAGCACCAGCAAGACCAGCAGCGCCAGCAGCAGCATGCACAACAGCCGCAACAGCAGCAGCAGCAACAACAGCAGCAGCAGCAGCAGCAGCAGTTGATGCAGCAGCGGCAAGCTCAGCAGGCTCAGCAGGCTCAGCAGGCTCAGCAGGCTCAGCAGGCTCAGCAGGCTCAACAGGTACAACAACAACAGTCTCAACAGTCACGCGCTCAGGCTCAAGCGCAGGCCCAGGCGGATCGGCGCCAGGCGGAGGTACGCTATAGACAGCAGATGATAATGAAGCAGCAGCAGCAGCAGCAGCAAGCTCAGCAACAAGCGATGGATGGAGGCCGCTCCAACATAGGGCTGGACCAGCGGAACGACGGTCTTGGGCTTGTCAATGCAATGAACTCGAACCTCGAGTCAGGAAACCAAGGCCTCGCTCATCAAAATTACATGGGCGCCAATCTCACACCGAACGTCAGGAACCCGAACTTGGCTGGCCAGAACCTGAAACCTCGGATGATGGGGGGCCAAGGGATGGATCCTCAGAACCTGGCCTCTCAGAACATAGGAATGCCGAGCGTGGAGGGCGGACCCGGTGGGATTGCTCCGGGACTGGCGTCACAGGCTCGGGGTGGTCAGAGCATGGTCAACCCAGCGATGGTGTCGAGTCCGGCGCTCGGGACACCGGGACTGATGAATCGAGTGCCGAGCAACGTGCCAAATAGCGACGCACTCAGGGCCGGAGAGGTCTCTGGCCAAGGCATAGACAGCACGGGCGGCTCGAACGAGCCCGTGAAGATCAATGGCCGGCTAGTTCGAGACATGACATCTCAAGAAATCGTCAAAGTGTGGCAATCCCACGCTGGATTCGCCCAGGAAAGGGCCGAGATCACGCGGATGGTTGCTGAACTACATGCTGAGCTTCCGCGCCTCCATCAGGAGTGTCTCATGAAGGCACCGCCACTCAGCGCTGCCGATAAGAACTTCGTCAGCGAGCAGCTCGCAGCGCCATCATTCTCGAGAGCCATTGCGCGATTAGATCAAATGGCCATTTTGTATTACCTGTATTCGAACAAGAATAGAGCGGCAACGCTCAAGCTCATGCGGATCCGGCCTATGTTCTCGTTCTGGCAGAAGCAGCTCGCAGAGTTCAATGTGTATATCGTGACGCCGCAGGAACTGGGACAGCTGAAGCTGGACCTGAATCAATACTACCTGTTCGTCACCAATTGCACGAAGAATGCGGCAAGTAAGCAGCATCTCTCTCAGCAAGCAATGTCTCGCGGGGGCTCGGAGTCTTCAGCTCAGGTGGGCAACGTCGCGCAAATGCAGACAAAGTCGGGAGCGTCCATCCCTATGCAGTCTGTACCACCGCAGCAGCGTGGTGCCGGTATGCTTCCAATGAACCCCATGAGCGGGATGATGGGGTCGCAGATTCCTCCGCAAGCTCTGCAATCATCTCCGTCCTCCATGGTGGGCTCGCAAGCAGGCTCGCAGCCCAGCCGGCAAGGGATGGTATCCGATGGCTCTCTGGGGATGTCTCCCATGGCTTCTTTGGGGGGTACCGCACCTGGGTTCGGCCCGAACAGTGCTGGAGCGCTGCGACAACCGCAGCAGCAGCAGCAGCAGCAGCAGCCGCAGCAGCAGCAGCCTCAACAACATCAGAACCACCAACAGCAGCAGTCACAGCAGCCGCCACAGCAGCCAAGGCAGCAGCTTGATCCTCATGGCGCGGGCCCTCAGCAGTACCCTGGGTTCAGTGGCTTTGTCGACGAATCGAAGCCCAACATTCAGACGCCCCAGGGCCCTCAGGGTCCTCTGATGAGTCGGCCTGGAAGCACGGCACCACGAAGCCTAGGGGGCAACGGGCGCGGTGTGGCCTCACCCCACGCCTCACCGCAGCAGTGGGCTCACAATCTAAGGGGCCCACAAGATGGCGCGAGCCAGACCACGCCTCAGCTGCGGTCGTCAATACCCTCTAATGGCCTTGGACCCGGCAGCCAAATGACCGCAAGCCAATACCCAACAGGACAGGCAGCTGGAACCGGCTCTCACGCATATTCCGGACCGACGTCCATGGGGCCGCCGCAACAGCAGACGCCCCTAGGTCCTCAATCCGACCGTGGCCAGTCTCAGTTCCGGATGCAGCAGCAGCTCTCCCGCGCGCAACCTGCTCAGCAGCACCCGGTGGCGCCAAATTTGGCCTCGAGCACTGCTGGGCCGAACTCTAGCAAAGGCTCCCGACAAGGCACGCCCTCCTCACACAGCCATTCGAGCCCTTCCTCGGCGCCGCCCTTTGTGCCGGAGGTGGTCCCGATCCAGAAGCCTCGTATCGAAAACCCCGCGAAGATCCGGCAGCTATCGGACTCGAGCCCCACTAAGTACTTTCTGTCCGTCCTTGGAGCTGTGTTGAAGGTCCCTCCCAGCGAGGTTTCGGTATACTGCGAGGAAAAGGACTCTTCTGAGAGCGCGCCCAGCGCAAAGCCAGCACCTGGAAACGCTACGAGTTCCAGCACGCAGGCCTCCCCACAGATCCCGACTCCTTCGTCCTCGACAGTGTCTGAAGAACCTCCAACCAAGATAAGGAAAAGAGGCTGGTCTGGGTCTGTTGCTGCGTCGGAGCTTCGGCTGGCCTTCAAGGACGTGAGTGTCACGCGAGGGCTTTCCGAACCGAGTCAGACTCTACCCACCCCGCCAAACGACAACGACAGTGCCAAGCAAACCCGCGCCAGGACCGAATCCTACGCGTTGTTGGGGATGCCCAGCGAGCTTGGTAAAGGAGATGAAGGTGCGGAGGATAATGAGTGGGATTACATGTCCATGGTCAATCCCTAGTACGCGCGAAGGGCTCAGGAGACGCACGCACACCACTGACACGTGCTGCAGAAAGCGATCGGTTGATTTGAGGCAAGCGCTGCTCGCGATAATCATTTTTGTTAATTTCTCATTCGTTCGCGTTACTGAATTCGTATGTTCATAATTATTTATTGAAACAAAGTCCAATCATTGCTATGCTATCTAATTTCGTACAGGAAGGGGGACAGGACTGCGGGGGCGCGCGGGCTCTCTGGTATGCGTGAGAGGGCGCTTTTGAGGATTACATCTCGCCAGCCTCGAGCTCTTCAATGCCTTCGTAGACGAGTCGCCAGATGGGATCAGGATCTGAGACTATCACAGACCCTGTCTCCGAGAAGGTGAGGCCCAGATCAACGCCGAGGCGCTGCGGGAGCAGAGCAACGATGGCCACAGGGTCACAGATGCTCGAGGTGACGTGATCAGTATAGTATGCTAGCAACTCGAACATCATCTGGCGGAAGACGGTGTACTTGTCCAGGTTCTGGCCTCGCTTGATGTGTTCAAGGCGTTGTTGCGTGATCTGTATGTTGGCAGAGCCCTCGCACAGAAGCACCTGCGGCAGCTGGGTACCGGGAGGAACATGGGGGCTGATCACGTCGACGAGATTCATCACAATCTCGGTGGCGTCAGGATCGGCGCGCAGGTTGAAGTTGTCTACTCCAGCGCTGATGCTGATCACATCAATTAGCGGTATCAGCTCAGGGTGATCTTTGGCCAGCCGCGCTATATTCGTCAGAGGTCCGAGGCAGGCGATACACAATTGCTGGGAGGGGCAGCGCTGCAAGGTGGCAGCCAGCGCCGATAATGCAGAGTGGTCGGGCTGGCGGGGCCCTTGGGGGATCGAGAGGAGGCCTGTGCCATCCAGCCCAGACCCATCAATCTGATGCGGAAGCTTCCCTACAGAAGGCTTGCCTTCGCCAGGAAAAACTAAGACCCCGTTCACTTGTAGTGCCGTCAGAAGAGATGTAGCGTTTCGCGTGGCATATTCCAGCGACACAGACCCATAGGTCGTTGAGATCCCTGTCAGCTCGAAATAGGGAAGCGAGCATGCCATAAGAAGTGCGAGCGAGTCGTCGTGGCAGCCATCTGTGTCAATCCACAACGGAACCATATGCTAATTTTGGGTATAAATGCAAGATGGGAACAGAGAGTAGCGAACCAGCGCCTTGGCGGACTCCGAAATGCAATTGGACGTGACCAAAAACGACGCCAGTGTTAAATGGTCAATGCTATTCCTATTGCGGGGCTGCCGTTTTTTGTGGGCACTAAGAATAGAGAGACCAGCTCTTAACTTTTCAAGGTAAACAACGCCCTATTAGAAGGTATTATGTTGCATGTCTATATTAGTAAGTCTCATAGAACGCAGCGACTAAGCCAACCGCTGTTCCAGCTCTCTCGTACGCCTCTTTGACAAATAACGGCGTAAGGGCATCGTGCGTGGACTTCTATTCGACAAAGCGACAAAATTAGTCCGGGCCACGCTCCACTTCAGTCCATCTGATTCTCACCAGTCATTCTAAACGTTTAAATTGAGCTACGCGCACAGGTCACGGATACTGTGCGAATGCTTGCATTTGAATTGGCGTAGCTAATCTGTAGTTTCTAGGAGCATATACTATACACTGGCAGATCCACCCAAACCTTCTCGATTGAGCCGCGTCTGCATGCTGTATATGGCAAAAGAAAATTGCAGTGACACAAGAGGAGGTGCGAGGTTTCGGCTACATAAATCGCACGAGCAGATACGTTCTCCAACCTCTGGCCTGACCAGAGAGGCTATGAGTCCTCTTATGTGGTGAAACAACCAACCCGTAGACTGTGTTTGCCTATACGCCAACAAAAGCTACACCAAAGAGATACGTCGGATCGTCTTCAGCAGTGGCCGACTTAGTCACGGTTCACTAGGTCTGCTGCAGCTTATGGCGAGGACTTTGCATAACCCTCGGGCCTAATGCGAAGCGCCTCTAGGGTGCATGTAGCGTACTTAGCCACATCCCCACGCGTGGTGTGTGTGTGTGAAAAGATTAGAGACCATAGCTGGCTTCTGCGCTCGTGCTCTCAGATCGTGATCGCCTCTCGCCTGTCTACAAGCCTGTACATTATTAGCGGTACAAAAATCGTTCAAGGTCGTTAAAGTCTTCTCGTTAAAGTGTAATCTAATTAAAAGTTCTATCAAGGGCTTGAAGGGCGTGCATGCTGGCACGCTCTCATCACTGCTCAAGATAGCATGAAAGGAATGAAAGCCGTTGAGTTGGCTGTTGCCAACGCCGGAAAGATCCCACTATGGCTCCTGCATTTTGCTTAAAATGCTGAGGAGCAGGTCCTCCAGTCTTGCGTTAGACTGCTGGAGGTCGCGCACAACGTCTCGCAGGTCTGTGTATTCCTCCGAGGGAGCCAGCAAGCTAGCGTTCTCTCTGTCCGAGTCGAAAGACCAGCGTCGACCGGTGTTGTTGTTGCCCGAAATGCTATGGTGGACAACGTTTCGCAGATGACCTCTGGCGCTGCCTGTGTTGTGGCTAATGCTGGTAGCACCATCAGTGGCCGCACTCAACAGACCTTCCACGAGATCGAACTTCTTGTCCCTCAAGCTCCCGTTCCGGACCGCTTCGATCAACTGATCGTTTGACTGGCGATTTTGCTGAGCTGAAGCCCGTAATCTGTAGCGCCTCAGAACGCGATTCTCAACGTGGCGGCTCACCTGCTGCGTTTGTATGGTAGCAATTTTTTCGCGGCGCGACACGATCGCGTTTGACAGCCGCTCGTACGCATAGATCGCAAGGAAGATGTGCCAGTGGGTCAGCTTGAGCAGCGCCCTGTTGGTCGACAGATACCACGGGGTTGGCAAGACCGACTTGCAAAGGGGTAACGGAAAGACACCCAGCACGTTCCAAGGCTGCGAGTAAAAGTATAGAACCTGGCGCTCGCTCTTGATGCGAACCTCTGTGCGTACAGCGTTGAGGAAATGGTACTCTTCGAGGCTGTTGTCTTTAGTCTCCACAACCTTCGCACTCAAAGCAGCAGTGACGATCGTCGTGACGACAAATTGCGCCATGAACAAATACAAGAACAGAATAAGCGCGCCGGGCGCGGGGTATTGATGCCAAGTCTGCCACACGGC
This sequence comes from Starmerella riodocensis, assembly GCA_004124955.1. NCBI lineage: Eukaryota > Fungi > Ascomycota > Dipodascomycetes > Dipodascales > Trichomonascaceae > Starmerella > Starmerella riodocensis. The sequence continues at coordinate 41,556 of NRDT01000002.1, forward strand.
TGGAGTGAAGCCGAACATGATCTGCACGAGATCGTAGAATACCTTGGAGCGCGAGAACATGCCGTTTCCAAAGTGGGCCAACGCCGCCCAAAACCCGACACTGAACATTGTAATGGCCACCCAGCACCAAAGCAGCTCCGCCACCATTCGCCTCACGGAGATCACCGTGCGGGAGAACCCCACGCTGGCCTCCAGAACCGAGAAGATCCGCGGGATCAGCGTGACGCCGCAAATCGCTAGAACGTCGTGGGCATACTTGACCCACAGAGTAGGCCGCTCCGACGGCCACGCTATCAGCTGCATTATCAGGTAGACGATCCCCAGCACCATTGTGACGAAGTCACACAGGCTCCAAAGGGTCATGAAGTAGAGGTGGCTGCCGACCGCGTTGAGGACCTGGATCTCGTCGACAATGAAGGACACCAGCCAAAGCTGGAACATCACCTCGCACCAAATGGGCGGCTGGGGGCCCATTACCAGCACGTACAACACGATCATGATTGCGAGGTTCGCAAGCTTGATGTAGTCCCGATACTTTGGCACGCGCAGCCGCGATGGTTTGAATATCGTGGTAGACTCGAAATCGTAGGTCACGACGACGCCCTTCCGGGCATTCGTTAGCCTCCACAGGTCCCAGTTGGACTTCAGATTATCCGCTCTGTGTACCTTGTGCACGTACGGGTCAAGAACCAGGTGGCCGTCCCACAAGGCCGCGATAATTTGCACGATGACCGGATGCGCCAGAAATCGCTTGGCCTCGCTTTTGATAGCAAGTTCGAGTGCACTCACGCGAAGCCAGGTCGGAATTGTCTCCACCGAGTTCATCCCGTCTGCCAGAGGGTAGAACTCGTAAATTAGTGACTGGGCAAGCTCATCCTCCGTGAACTCCGCGACCAATCTGAGCGACAACTCCTCGCATACCTGCCAGCGCGTCCGCCAAAGCTTCGCGTTGCCCGGGTCGCCCCTCATCTCGATCTTGAAATGCAGTCGCGAGGCCAGCAGCGCATAGAGGGATGCTTGAGAGAAAAACTCTGCCTTGATGCGGCGTAGAATCGGCTCCAGTATTATCGACGGGACGCGTTCATTCGAGTGAACAATGGAGTCCACATGAATGATCACGAGCTCATTGATGCTTTTTGTGAGTGTAGAGACGCTGACTTTATCCAGTGGATGGTCTAAACAATCCCACTCCGGCGCTCCCTGAGTCTCAGGGTCCATATGTGCAGTCGCACGCGCCTGGCTGACTCAAGAGAAAAACAACAACGCGCAATACCTCACGCCTTACGTACATCGCCCAGCCGAGCCTCTCTGGTCTTCGATCGACGGATGATGGGCCGCACTTAGAGCAATTGAACTGCAGCAAGAGCCAATTGATCGACCCTTGACGGAACAATTTCTTTAGGGAAGGTGCTCCCCGTGTGCCCAGCTCGCAGTGTGGTCTTTCCTCGCTTATGTAGCGATAGAACATGGCCATGCGCTCACAAGATGGATGCTGAGTTCCTGAGTCGCAATGGCCTGGCAAGCTTAGCGAACTTGTCCAGCAAAAGTACGGAGCCAAGCAAGGCCTCTATTCGCAGAGTCTGAGAGGCCTTCCAGCAGGCAGCTGTGCCTCAACGCGTAAGCATGCAATCTAAAGTGATGAGTAATATAGCAATTGTATGTACTGCCGCGACGCGACGGTCGAGCGCGGAGTGTCTTCAGGCTAGTTGATGGGCGTTAAGAGCCTGCACCGGTCGGTGCTGGCCAAAGCCTCCAGGGCCAACCGCAAAATGATGGCACCAATCAAGTTCATCACCGTGGCGCCACAGCGGAAGCTGAAGAGGCAGAAGAAGAGAGACCTCTGGACGCTGGCGTCCCGAATTGTCTTCATAACCATAGCGGTTCTTCTGGTATTCTGTACCTACTTTGACATACTCAGGCAGAGTTTCAAGACCGGCCAATTCTGGAACGGAATCATCGTCGTGGTCTGCCTGGGCCTGATTATGGTCTGGGGCGTTGGTCTCGACCTGTTGCGCCAGATCGACATGAACCGCGGCGTTCTGCACATCCCACGCCAGCATCAGATTGGGCAAAGTGATATCGGCGACACGATGATGCAAAAAATCAGGGAGGCTAGGCAGCATTGCGCCTCGTTGTTCAACAACCAGATGGACTTCTCCGAGGTGGAGCATGCCGGGCTGCAGAACCCGCTCCGGCGGCACACGGGAGATGGCGGCCAGGGCGACATAGAAACCCCCTACTGGGAGTTTGCGGACAGTATCCCAATATTTCTTGAGGACAATTTCACGACTATCGCTCCCGACTTCACGATCCCGGCGAGCAGTTCACTTCGGGACTACCTGGCGCGCGCCATCAACGAGAAACTCCTGGACTCGGCGGTGACCACCCCAACCATCCAGCGGTTCCTTAGCTTGTACGAGCAATTGAGGTACAGCGGGGGGTCGCTGTCGCATGCGGAAGTCATCGAGATGATGGAGGGACTCGGCCTCATCTTGAACCAGATACAGCAGCCGGATATGCTGAACAACTACTCGGGGTCCAAGCTCACGTGGAGCGAGACTCCGCGCGCGTCGCAGATCTTCAGCACGAGGCCCGCGCGCGCGCCCTCGTCGTCCTCCGTGGACAGCATCCGGTTCTACGGGATGCGCCCTTCAGCGTACACCTCGTCGGACCGCGACTCGCAGATCTCGCGAGACTCGATGTCCTCGCGAGTATCGGGGGTGTTCCTGCGAAGTCGACTCAGATCGCGGCCGTCGCTTCCTAGCTCTCTTCTGTCTGCTCTATCTCGCCGAAGGCTGCCCCCTTCGGATCGCGAGGGTGACGCCAGGTTCAATTGAGTGCGAGACAACTCTTCTTCCAACCGTTAGATCCAGTCTCGATAGTGTGGGCCCGTATGGTGAAGGAACCCGTTCACAACGCGACCTGTGCTGAGCTGGTTTGATTATTGAGTGCGCAAGCTCGTGGACGTTGAGCTTGCGCGGGGCCGAACGTGGCGGGAACGCTCTGCTGGCGGAGCACTTTTTGCCTTTCAAGACTATTTATACTAAAGACGAAATATAATTATGGACACAATTCGCTAATCAAGCATCACCAATCCGGATACCTGTGTGGACCTTCAAACTCCAATAGGCTGCACTGGGCTGCAAAATTAAAGTCTCTACTTTTACTGGGATGCGTCAATGCTGGACCTTTATTTATTTTCTTTTGGAGTCTGCGGCGGGCCACGGAGGAACGTGCGCTCTGAGAGTGCGCTCTGAGAGTGCCGCCCGCGAACCCTTCCCCCTGCTTTGTGGGTTTGTATTGTAACCGCGTGAGCCCAGCAGAGAGAGCGGCGAGAACCCTGCGCGGACTTGGCTGGGAAGTCGGTTATCTTCCATCGTGATGTTCCATATTAGCAAACATTAAGTGTTCTATGAGGTCACTTTAGCCTAGATACATTTTAGTTGGCGCCAGGGATGCCGCTGGAAGTGATCACCTCGTAGTTCGGGCTGCCGCCATTGAGGTTGGCCTGGGCAATGGCGATCTGGCGGTTGTCGAGATCGTACACCACGTAAGCCGAGCGGAGGAAAGTATCACCAAGCAGGGTGTAGCCGGAGGCCTGCGAGTTGGGCAGGATAGTCAGGTACGTACCCTGGCCCTGGCCGGCGAGGTCGAGCCAGAGCTCGCTGGCGGGGACGGTGACGTCCTGGCCGTTGAAGGTGTAGGTAAGGCTTGTGCCGGAGACATCGCCGTTCGCCTGCCACGCACCCGCGGCCGAGTTCCAGGTAGCGCCAAGGCCCTGGGCAATCTGGGAGACAACGTCGTCCGGCAGATAGGTGAGCGAGGTGCCCGAGTCAAGCACACCGTTGAGGCTGTAGCCCGCGACGTCGAAATTCACGTTGAAGCTGGCGAATGATGTCAGAGGAAGAGTTTTGAGCGTTCCCAGGTAGCGCGACGTGTCCACGGCGCCGAAGAGCAGGGTGCCGTGGTCGGCGTTCACGTTGTCGAGGTAGAGCGAGTAGGCGTTGGCCTCGATGAGACCCTGCTGCTTAAGACCCGCGGGGTAGTTGGCGTACAAACCGTCCCGGCTGGCCTCGCTGAGTTCGAGCCCAATGCCGAACACACCCTGCTGGGGGGTGCCCGTGTATGAGTTGGACACGGCGAACTGGGTCAAGGCCTTCGTGCCGCCCCAGGTGAGCTCATCCTTGTAGTAGTTGCCCGTCGCTCCAGAGCCGTCGACATACTGAATCTCGAAGCCGCTGTTGACATACTGCGAATTGCTCGGGTCGAAGCCGCTCGGGGCGCCGCTGGTGCTCGAGTACACCCACAGATCCGACGAACCGGTGTCGATAGAGGCGGTCTGCTGCTGCCCATCGCCGAGCTCGATCTGAGCCTCGTACTGGTACACAAGATTCTTCAGAACCTCGGGCACATAGCCAGCCTTGCCGTACTTAGAGACGACCTTGGCCTGGGTGCTGTTCGCCGGGGCGCGCTTGACGGGCACGGAGATGAAGCCAGGATCGGCAACGACCAGAGCGAACAGCGCGGCTAGAGAGAAGACAGTGGTGGTGGTAGCCATGGGAATGAAGTTATGAGAGAGGGTGATTCAGTTGACTGTTTGAGTGCAGAGTGAATCGATAGTGAATCAAAGAGGGGGGGGATGGCCATTATTTATAGTTTTCAATGCGGGCGCATTGTTTGCGCCTGCGACCAACGAGGTGTCACGCGAAGGACTCGAAAACCAACGACTTTTCGGCATGCAATGTCGTCTTCTGACCATATATCAGTATAACTAATTAATGTAGGGTTTAACGCTGCCCTGAGTTATGAACACTAGCAGAAATTAAGCGAGCTCTCGCGCAAGTTTAGAAACTGAGGCTTCCGATCCTTAACACTAGGTGGAATCCGCTGGTATTGAGGCGGCTGCTGCAAGTGGCGAGCAGCGTTCAGTTTCGTCGGCTTCCTGTGAAGTAGAGCGGTCTTCCCCTTTCTTAGGGCACCAGATATGCGGGTTGGCCTGGGTTTGAAACAGGTCGGAAGGGTAGGGTGGACCGCTGGACTTGGGGGCATATGCCGCGGTGATGACCAATAGAGGTCCCCAAAGCGGCGACCCATACAAGCATGCCCCGGCTGGAAAGAGGAACATTTCGCATGCAAAAACCACCAGGCCATGGCCGCGCTCCAAGTCCTGGCTCGGCGCTTGTTTTTGTGAGACCTCACTCCTGTCGTTCGATGATAAGGCAGTCTGTGCACACCTCCAATAGTAGAGGAGGTCACGCCACTAATCCCTCTTATCTATGCCCAGCCTTTGAAAGCATGCATGATGTACCTTGCCAGGCTGCATAATCCTCAATCTCGGGAATTCCTCGTCACTTAGGGTTGGAAGTGACCGAGGGATCTCGAGCGAAATCATGAAATATCACGAGCTCTGTCGGGAGGTACGAGAGATAGCGCACCATATTTCCTAAACCGTTGGGAATTCAGACGCCTGCGAGGATGCACAAGCACGGCACATACTCGTTTTCATTTTGTTGACTCAGTTGGTATCCAGACGGCATGCTTTCCACGAGCACAGCTCCATGACGCGAGAGTATGACTCAAACGAGAGCGTCGCGTGGGCGTTGCCACAGATGCAACGATGTCTAAAGTAATTAATGAATCTACATATGACTTAGAGAGCATACAAGCCTACCTGGGCTATAATCGAGCGTCGTCGCATCGTCGCAACAATGCGTGGGTGCGGCTGTAGGGAGACGCGGAAAGCCTCGCATAAGGGCGCATCGGGCGACCGACCGGCCAGCCTAGAAAAATCGCGCTCGAGGATGCAAGCCAGCATAAGTGAACGGGCGGGCGAGCGCGCCCGAGCTGGGTGGCCCGAGCTGGGTGGCCCGAGCTGGGTAGCCCGAGCTGGCTAGAGCATGCAGGGGCGCCATGAAGCGGCAGGCCGTACTGGTTGCTGGCAAGAATTGTGGCCTAAAGTGTACGGAGGATAGAGCGTCGTCGTTCTTAAAGGGCGCGCCATTCCTTAACCGACTCTTTGGGCACCTCTTCTTCCCAAATGACGTTGTGCCACTCGCCAAAGCGCCGCTGGACCTCGGACCACAGCGCTTGATCCGGGTGCTTGAGGCCCTTCTCGCGGTTGGCGAGCGCAGCCTTGATCTCCGCTATTGTGCGCAGCCCGATGACGTAGGCCCCCGGCCAGGTCGCGAACGCATACTGCAACGCCACGTCGGCAAGCTCGACGTTCTCGCCGTGCAGCCACGCGGCAATTTTGTCGGCGCGCTCGAGGAGCTCCTTCTGGGCTGGCACGAAGCTGTGCGTGGTCTGGGAGCGCAGCAGGGACATGGCGAGGGGGGACGCGCTCACGACGGTCTTGACGCCGGCCGCCTCGAGCTTGGGTTTGTACTCCAGAAGCAGATCGCAGTGAAGCGTCATGTTGCAGTAGCTCAGCACTGCGTCGAGCGAGCGCCCCAGCTTCTCGCGGACGAGGTTTGCGGCCTTGAGAAGCACGTCGAGCGGCAGCCCGCTAATCCCGATGTTGAGTGCCTTCCCCTGGTCCTTGAGCTCGAACGCCGCGGCGACGGCCTCGAGGACGGCGCTGGGGGACGAGAACTCGACGTCGTGTATGTAGAGAACATCGACGTAATCTGTATGCAGCCGGCGCAGCGAGCGCGCGAAGTGGGCCTGCACGGCCTCGCGCGAGTGGTGGGCGACGCCGTCTTCGGAGCGGCAGCACTTCGTGCACAGCGTGTAGCTCTCGCGCGGGACGCCGAGCTTCCGCAGCGCGTTGCCCACGATCTCCTCCGAGCGGCCGTACAGCGTGGCCGTGTCGATGGCGGTGATGCCGTGCTCGAGCGCGTAGCCAAGCACCTCGGCCACGTCGCCCAGCTCGGGATCCTGGTCGTATGTCGCGTTGAGCGCGCCGGCGCCGAACACCAGGGGGGGCAGCTCGACCATGGGTGTTGACGTGTAGCTTGTCTGTGGCCCGGCCCGCCGCACGCTGTATCAGCACGCTATATCATGACCTAGGGCAGGCTAGCCGGGGCAGGCTAGCCGGGGCGAGGCGAGGCGAGGCCTCAAGGCGAGGCGCGTGCGGCGCGGCTCATCTAGCTTGCTCAATCGGCTGCGCACCTATAAAATGTTGCCAGCGCTATGCCTCTGCTGAACGAGCGACCTTCACAGAAGCCAGCTCATATTTAGGGGCCCTTCGTGCCATCCTACAGGAGCGTCGAGGCCCAATTGCGCAGACCCGCGCGCAAGCTCGCATTTAACAGCCTAGACCCGAGTTTGAGAAGCATAACTTGTTCATCGCAGCGTATCTATTTATTCGTTAAAGCTATGTACAGAGGATTTCGGAGCGCTACGCGCCGCGTGCCGCGCGTGATGCGCGCGCGCGCTTGCGCTCAGTGCTTCACGGGGCCCTGATCGGCGCCTTCGGCGCGCTGTAGCTTCTGCTTGAGGGCCTCCGCCTCGGCCTTCTTGCGCTGCGCCTCCTCCTCGATGCGCTCGAGCTCGGCGATCCACAGCTGCTCGCGCTCCTTCGACTTCTTGCGCATCATCTCCTGCGGGGTGCCCCGGAACCCGCCGACGTCCTTGTCGCCTAGGTACCACGCGCCGCCGATGAGCGCCGTGATTGTGAGGCCCTGGAACGCGACGCGCCAGTAGAACATGCGGTTCGCGAGCCGCGGGTTGCCGTTCCGCAGGGCGCGCGCCGAGAGGTAGAGCGCGCCACACGTCAGCGCGCCGAAGAGGGGCACCAGCGGCTGCTGCTTCGACTTGCGGAGCAGCTTCTGGCCCAGCGACTCGCGCTCGTTCTCGGTGTCCGAGCTGGTTGGCAGGGGGACGCCGCTCATCTGTGTCGACTCTGAGTGACTTGCCGCGACGCGATTACAAATGGGCAGATACGGAGCGGGCGCGCACATCTAAGCTCGGCTGCGCTCATTAAGCGGTTTATATATGTAGGGAACGGTGGGAGCTGCCGTGGGCGCCCAACTGAATACGGAAGCCCTGAGCGGCGGAGACGAGAGCGGCGAGTAGTAATTACGAGACGTATAGAGAGCGACGCGAGCACCTGGTGGAGGCAGCAGGTGGTGCTGGCGATCGATCACCCACGCACTCGTGTTCGAGGGCGGAGAACAGGGTGGCCCCTGCAGAATGTTAGGGTAAGTCGGCGAGGGCATTTTGGGGGGATAGGCACATCGTACGCGGCTAGAGCTCGTATGTCTTCTGAATGTAGCTTCTGAGCTCGCCATAGGCGCGCTCGAGCTCGTCATTGACAATGACGAGATCGTAATTGCCGGGCTGCTGGCTGTACTCGATCTCGGCGAAGGAGTGCTGCAGACGCTTCTCGAGCGACTCCGGCGACTCCGTGCCCCGCTTCGACAGGCGCTCCCGCAGCGCCTCGTGGCTCGGCGGCGCCACGAATATGTAGTGGGGCTTCAGCTCCGTCTTCTTGACGGACTTGACGCCCTGCATGTCGATGTCGAGGATGCAGATGCTGCCTGTCTTTGACACGTCGTCCACGGCCTGGACCGTCGTGCCGTAGTAGTTGCCGCCGAACTGCGCCCACTCGATGAACTTCTCGCCGCTGATCAGCGCCTTGAACTCGTCCACGGACACGTAGTGGTAGTGCACGCCGGGCTTCTCGCCGGCGCGCGGCTGCCGCGTGGTGTGCGAGACGGAGAACCCGAACTTGTTGGGGAAGTCCGCGAGCAGTTTCTGCAGCAAAGTTGACTTTCCGGTGCCGCTCGGGCCGCTGAGAACGATGGGGCGAGGCATGATCGTCTTTTGTTTACTAGTGTCTGATTCACACCGGCCTTTGAGTGCAACCGCGCCGCGTTTTTTCCACAGCGACGGGCCCACCATATGGCTACGGTGGCTCCAGCAAGGCACCGCGAACAGCGGCCACGGCGGCGGCCGCGGCGGCGGCAGGGCCGAGAAGCAGGCGGCGCGCGCTCTAGTTCTACATATATCTAGCAGCATCAACGGCTATTAATCATTTATAGTTCTAGACTGCTCATTTGGCCGTATTGAGCAGCATGCCGTCGTACCGTTCTACCCCCAGCGGCGTGGGGCGAGGCGCGCCTCGCGCTAGCCGTCCAACCCTGGCGGATGGGGGGAGGCGGCAGGATGGCTGATGCACCCCTCCTAAGAGAGCGAGAGAGAGTACCTGAGTTGCGCGAGCGGACAGACACCGCTTGGCTGGTGATAGGGGAGGAAGCGCCACAAGCGCGCCGTGCGCCATGATTTCGACCTCCATCCCCACGCACACGCGCGGGAAGCCCGTGCTGTACGAGATCCGCGTGGATCTGGGCGACGGCGCGAAGCCCTACGCCGTCGAGCGCCGCTACAGCGAGTTCCTGAGGCTTGCCGCGGACTTCGAGGCCGAGATGGGCGAGCCCGTGGCGGTGCCGCCCCCGCCGAAGCCCTCGCTGTGGCAGTCCGTCGACCCCGAGCAGCGCCGCCAGGACCTCGAGGTCATGCTCACCGCCCTCGTGCGCGTGCCCGAGTTCGCCGAGAGCCTCGCCGTGGCGAACTTCCTCGAGGTGTACAAGCACCGCAGCGCCGCCCGCGCGACGGCGCGGACCGCGGACTGGGTCCACGCGACGGCAGAGATCTCGCGGCTCATCGGCGAAGCGCGCAGCCAGGCGGCGCAGGGCCCGCGCGCCCGGCTGCGCGTGCTGCACGCCAAGGTGCTGGCGGGCCAGCTCCAGCGCGAGCTGGCCGAGGCGCGCTCGCTGGGGAGCGGCGAGCGCGCGCGGCGCCAGCAGCAGCTCGACAACTACCTCGTGGCGCTGCGCCTGCTCGAGACGCGGCCCGGGGCCGGCCCCGCCGAGCTGCACGAGGCCGAGGCCGCTTTGGCTGGCGGCGAGGGCCCCTCCAGCGAGCCGCGCGTCCTGGGCGAGACCCCCGAGACGCGAAAACTGAACAACAGCGGGCTGCTCCAGGCGCAGGAGCAGACGATGCGGGACCAGGACGGGCTCGTGGAAGACCTCCGCGCCGTCGTTGCGCGCCAGAAGGAGCTTGGCCTGGCAATCCACAGCGAGATCACGAAGCAGAACGAGCTGCTCACAGAGCTCGACACGGACGTGCACCGCGTGAACGCACGCCTCAAGGAGGCCCGCCGCAAAACCGACCGCCTTTCGAGATAGTTTTGAGATGGATACTGCAAATGAGTTTATGAATGTACGTATATAGGGTGCAAAACTGTGCTGATAGCTTCTTTGGCATGAACTTGTGGCTTTCTCCTGACCGAAACCCACCTGCGTACCCAAACGCCTCAATTATTGAAAGCAGCGAACGAGCTTGGTACAAAGCAGGTCAGTGCCGAAGACAGCGCGTGCGCCGACCAGGCGCGAGCGCTATTTTTTTTTTTAACCTGCCTGTATGTGACTACTTTTAATTTCTCCCGCCATGGACACCGCGCCAGATCGGAGCCGTCCTTGGGAACCTGAGGTGGGGAAGCGATATGGCGGTTTGGTCAGCCATGGATTGGGCGTGGGAAAAGCCGCATCCGGCCAGATCACCCTGCATGACCGCCGGTTACAACCCCGCGTTTGTGAAACGCGAGACATTCGGAAAATTTTCTAATCAGCACGGCACTCCGCGACGGCCTTGCCAGCGCGGCCAAGCGCCTCCTAACACATGCAGAATGGCACCGCTCTTCTAACTAGCTGTGGCCAATTTACCACTACGAAATAACATTTTTCAATGCGCGATCGTGGCTAGGCGCCCAACGTATATATCGAGCCATGCATGTTCCCGAGGAGTGCGTCATATCTTGCCGCTCTCATCCGCGGCACAAATCACAGGTGTGCGTGCGTAGGTGTGCGTGGAAGAAGTGCGCGCCAAATGCGGGCGGGAGAGGGTCCCCCCCCATGAAATGGCCGCATAGGGATGTTTCACCGCCAGACATTGCCGCCACGCAGCTACGTCAGAAAGGGCACCGCAGAGGCAGCGCGGCGCAGGAATGGCAAAGTGAGTCACCTCAGGTGAAAATCGCGAATTCGATCAGCGTCCGAGGAGGGGCTCGACGCTATCGAGTGGTCCCTGCAGGAGCCGCTGCCGAAGTATGCACTATGGAAGGGCGGAGGGGGGGGAGCATCTGCGAGACCCTTAATTGGCCGAACGCATCACCCCACACTCGCTAGCTTACCATCAGCCTGGATTACGGGGGTTGAACGCAAGTGATGGGCGCTGAAACACCACTTATCGGGCCGCATGGCTTTGCATGGAAGCAGCTGCCGATGCGATCTCGGACAAACGTTCTCGTCCGAAGCGGGGCCCAGTTGCAAAGCCTAAGGCGTAGGCTGCGGGTTTCCCCATCCATATGTGGAGCGTGCCCCGCGTTGCAGGGGCGGGGGCGGGCCCTCAGCCGAGCGTTAAGGCACCGCAGAGGGTGGAGGATGGCTGCAGGACGCGCGGGAAACCCAGACCACGTGACGCATTGTGCGTTCCGAACAGGTCGTCGACCCTCAGTTCGATACGGGGGTTCGATTTCATTAATATACCCCTCTCGCGCCCCGCTCCAGCTTTTGCAAATTGCGTTCTGCTACCTGAGTTGCAACCTCTCTCGCTAAGGTATCCCTCGAGTCTCTGAACCGCCTTTTCTTCCCAGCCGCCGTAGCATTTGCAAACCGCCAGCGAATCAGTTTGTATGTCTGCCCCCAGCACTAAATCCTCGTCGTCGGGCTCGTCGATCTCGAAGCTGCCGCCCGGCTTCGCGAATGGCATGACCGACATCCAAGAGTACAAGATGAAGGAGGCCTATCTCGTGATGCTGCAGGCCGTTGGTGCCGCACCTACCACCGCCAAGGTCGGCATCGCGAAGCCCAAGCTTCCCGAGCCCGCCGCCAAGGGCAGCCGCTTCTCGCTGCGCGCTGCCCCCGTCCAGCCCCCTGAGTTCGAGTGGCAAAGCATGTCCGAGAGTCTCGCGGAGTTCAAGAAGGCCTGCGGGGAGCTCAAGCCGGCTGAGATCCACGAGGCGTTCCGCTCGACCTGCCGCAGCGATCACCCGGACATCCTCACTCTCCGCTTCTTGCGCGCCCGCAAGTGGGAGATGCCCAAGGTCATGCAGCAGTTCGGCGCAACCCTCCACTGGCGTGTGCGTGACTGGAACATCGACACCCTGCTGGAGCGTGGCGAGGAGTACTACATCGACAAGGAGCCCGATGCAGGGTTCATCAACCAATACAAGGACGGAAAGGTGACCCTGCACGGCCGCGACAAGCAGGGGCGTCCTCTTGTGTTCATCCACGTCGCGAAGCACGACCCGAAGGCGCAGTCGAACCTCGCCATGGAGCGCTACACACTGCACGTCATCGAGGGTGCCCGATTGTGCCTCTCGCACGACGTCAACACCGCCGCCGTTGTTTTCGACCTTGGCGGCTTCGGACTCGCAAACATGGACTACCACGTCGTCAAGTTCATCCTCGCGTGCTTCGAGAGGTTCTACCCCGAGTGCCTGGGTTACCTCTTCATCCACCGCGCCCCCTGGGTTTTCTCCAGTGTCTGGAACATCATCAAGGGCTGGATCGACCCTGTCGTTGCCTCCAAGATCTCGTTCACCAAGAACGAGAAGGACCTCCTCAAGTGGATTGATAGCGACCAGCTCCCGAAGGAGATGGGCGGTACGTCTCCGTTCGAGTACAAGTGGATTCCTCCTAAGGAGGGCGAGTCCAAGTTTGTCCAGGACAAGGAGGGCCGTGAGGCGAAGCTCAAGCAGCGCAACGAGCTCTTCGACAACTTCGAGAAGGCCACGCTCGACTGGATCGCCGCGCCGGATAAGGCAACGAGCGACAGGCTCAAGGACGAGCGCGACAAGATCTTCGACCAGATCTATGCCCAGTACTGGACGCTCGACCCGTACGTGCGCGCGCGTACCATCGCCGACCGCAACGGCTCGCTCGGCGAGTTCAAGCCCGAGCTGGAATCAGGAGGTGTGGCCCAGCCTACGCTTTAGATACCAGACTTGATACAATGCATAGACTACTAAAACTTCTTCATGTAAGCGTTGTATACTTATGATTGGATAGAAGCATCGAAGACATGCCGCTTCTCGCGCCCCAGCTGTCTCTCCGCGCTCAGCCCCACCCCACGCTCGACGCGCAGCGCGCCTGAGTGGGTGCGAGGTCAACTCCTTTAAAGTTTACCTGGAAGTCCTCCTTCCGCCACCGGCGATGCCTTCACAACACCAACGACAGCCCTAGTGCGGGAAGGTATTTTGTAATATGTGCATTGGCTCGAGCGTGGCGTTGCTGGAGTTATATAAAACTACCTTCATTTTGTCACAACGCTCAGCAGTTTGATCTTGGGCTTGTAGATCACCTTTTTCAGGTCTTGGCGGTCGAGCTTCAGCAGCGACAGAAGCTCGTCCTCGCTGGCGTCAGCTCGCGCTTCAAGCAGCGACTTCATGGGTTTCGAGTTGACGAGCACGCGATAGTCCCAGGTTTTTTGTTGTATCGTCAAACGTTTCATTTCGGGCCAAGCCTCGTCGTGAATCGAGGTCCAGCCAGGGCCTCGCCGCCTCTCCCACAGCTCGTCAGCAGTGGCAGGGCAAACAGGAGCTATGAGCTTTAGCAAGACATCATAAGCATCAGCTGCGAGGGCAGAATTCGATCCGGAGAGCTCTGCAATGGCCCTAGTGAGCTTCATGTAGTCGGAAATTACCGTGTTGAGGCTCAGTGAGCTGTCAAGCGAGACGGTGATGCTCTGAGCGAGATCGCAAGCCTGGTTCCAGCGCGCAACATCTTCATTAGTCGCGGGCTTTCGCTCCGTTGTAGCTGGGATTCGTGCACCAAGCGCACTGAGTTTGCTGAGCCATCTCTCGACCCCAACTATGGCCGCGTCGTCCCAGTCTAGTGTTTCAGCAACTGGAGATTGAAATAGCATATGTGCGCGCGTCGCATCCGCCCCGTGGTTCTCTATGACCTCCAGAGGATCGACGCCGTTGAACTTAGATTTTGACATCTTCTCCATGGACGTCACAAGATGATCCATGCTCGAGGGGTCGCTGGAGAGCTTGTTTCTAAGTTCACGCAACTCTTCTGGTTTCATGTAGCGACCTGTTTCTTTGTCGCGATATGTTTTCCCATGAACCATGCCTTGCGTCACCAGCTTTTTGAAGGGCTCGCCGTTGAGATCGCCACCGTCCCATCTACCAACTCTAGCCAGAAACTTCGCCACAAAGCGCGCATAAAGCAGGTGCAAGATAGCATGCTCAACGCCGCCTACGTAGCAGTCTACAGGCATAAGGCCGTTCACCTTGTTGGCATCGAAAGGATTCTTTTGGTTCCGTGGGTCCAGGTATCGGAGAAAGTACCAGCTGGAGTCCATGAATGTGTCCATCGTGTCCGGATCCCGGTGCGCCGGCCCGCCACACTCGGGACAACGGGTCTCGAGCCAGTCTTTGTTTTGCGAGAGAGGGACGTTCTTCGTATCGTTCGGCAGCTCTACCGGAAGCTGTGATTCAGGTACCGGCACCACGCCGCAGCTTTCGCAATGCACCATTGGCACAGGCGCGCCCCAAAACCTTTGCCGACTCACGAGCCAGTCGCGAAGCCGCATGTGATTGACAGCGTGACCAGACTCTCGATCGCGCAGCATCTCAATCAACTTCGCTCGTGCCGCCTCGAGAGCCATCCCTCGACACGGGCCGCTGACAACTCTGTCTTCTTCGATTATAGGTTTGAGGTCATCAGCGAGCACGCGCTCGCCCCTCACCTCACTCCAGAAAGCGCGATCTCGCTCATCGTGCGCTGGGACTCCCATGACCACGCCACTTCCGTAGTCTGAGATGACGTAGGGGGCAACGTACACGGGTAGAGCGTCTCCAGTAAGAGGATGAAGAGCTTCCAAAGCTTCCACCAAGCCACGCGAGTTGATAGTCGCAGCATGCTCCTTTGCAAGAGGATGGTCCTCAGCAATGGCTACAAACTTTACTCCTGGAAGAGTCTCTATCCGGGTCGTAAAGGCCCACAGTTTAGAGCTAAACTTGACCTCCACACCGGGTGAAAGCCCAATCCACTGTTCCTGCATCCTTTTGACCATGTCTGGCCAGTCCGCAAGAAGCTTGAGATCCCCATCAAGCTCCTCGGCGAATGCAGTGATCTTGAGAAACCACTGTTCCAGCTCCCTTTTCTGGGCCACAGCTCCGGATCGCCAAGATCGACCCTGATTATCGATCTGCTCGTTGGCGAGCACAGTCTTATCTATTGGGTCCCAGTTGACCTCGGACTTCTTCCGATATGCGAGCCCAGCATTGTAGAACTCGAGAAATATGCGTTGCGTCTGCTTGTAGTACTCTGGACTACAGGTTATGATCTCCTTGTCCCAGTCGAAGGAGATCATCATCCGTTTAATCTGTTCTCGCATCAAGCTGATGTGCTTGTAGGTCCAGTCCGAAGCGTTGATTCCGTGCTCAATCGCTGCGTTCTCCGCAGGTAACCCAAACGCGTCCCAGCCAAATGGATGCACAACTTCAAAGCCGCGCATTCTTTTAAATCTCGCAAGAGCGTCACTGATCGTATAGACCCTCAGATGTCCGATATGAAGCCTCCCCGACGGATATGGAAACATTGGCAGCTGATAATAGTGTTTTGCATCCGCCTTCTGTCTTGGCGGCGGCTCTACAGACGCTGAGACGTCGCTCCATTTGCGAAGCCATTTTTCATCGAGTTGATGAATTCCTCGGGTCAGAGCTCGGCGTAAATGGCGTTTGGCGAGCTGCTCGTGCCATGGTTTACGCGCACGTCGGAAAATTTCCATCGTCGGCGTTTAACATACGCAGATGTTTAATAATGGGGAAGCTCACCAAGCCCACAACCAGCGACCGTTACCTGAGCGGCACGACATCTACTGAAAGCCGCAGCCTTCACGAGATTTGTTGATATTATAAGATGATTCTCGATACATCAGTATATCTAGCTCAGTCTTTGCGTAGATAGTATGGCTATTCGACAGTGGATCCCACCAGCCTCGGGACGCCGTCTGCACCCTTATCTAGCTCACTCGGTGGTAAATATCATGGGCTCGAGTCTAGGGTACGGTTCGGGCTATCAGCAGGTATAGCTTCGTTCTCAAAACAAGTGACCGTCACACGCCCTTTTCCGTTGCGCTTCGCTGCTCGATGGACCAAATTGTGAGGCGATTGCTTGCCCGCGACTCAACGGATGCGGACTTGGACAATCCGGATGACACGGTCGACCCCAGCACGGAGGAAATGTACCAATCTTGGGCTCTGTTCATTCTCATAGCCCTACTCATAGCATCGCTATGGACATCTTACTACCTTCAGTCCAAACGAATACAAGGCATCCACGAGTCCGTCGTGTCCATATTTTCCGGTATGTTTGTTGGCTTCGTAGTCCGCTTGTCGCCTGGCCACTTCATTCAGTCGCACCTGACGTTCAGCCACAGCTATTTTTTCAACATATTGCTGCCTCCCATCATATTGAACTCCGGATACGAGCTGAACCAAGCGAATTTCTTTCGGAACATGTTCTCAATCTTGATGTTTGCATTTGTAGGCACCTTCTTTGCTTGCGTCATTCTCGGTGTCCTGTTATGGGTGTGGGCGGCCACTGGTCTCGAAGGGATCAGCTTGCCTTTTGTAGACGCCATTGCCGTCGGAGCGACTTTGAGTGCGACCGACCCGGTCACTATTCTCTCCATTTTTACTGCTCATAAGGTCGATCCGAAGCTATACACCATCATTTTTGGCGAGAGTCTACTCAACGATGCCGTGTGCATCGTCATTTTCGAGACAGCACAGAGGCTTAGGGGAGATGTCATGACCTTCACAGCCCTCTTCAAAGGTATTGGCATTTTCCTAATCACCTTCACCATCTCTTTGCTTATCGGTGTACTCGCGGGTGTGCTGACTGCTCTCGTCTTGAAGCACACGCGCGTTCGCAGATACCCCCAGATTGAAACGTGTCTTGTCCTTCTGTTCGCGTATGCCACTTACTTCTTCTCGAACGGTTGCCACATGAGCGGAATAGTCTCACTGCTCTTCTGTGGAATCACACTTAAACACTATGCGTACTTCAACATGACGCGGCGAACCCAACTGGCGGTCAAATATACGTTCCAGCTGATGGCGCAACTATCCGAGAACTTCATCTTCATTTATTTGGGGCTGACTCTCTTCACCCAGGATGAGCTAGAATTCCGGCCGATGCTTATTATAGTGACAGCGTTGGGCATCTGCGTATCCCGCTATGCAGCCGTGTTCCCATTGTCCACCTTGATCAACAGAGTTTATCGGTTTCGAAGCAATTACAGTGTGGTGGACTCGACTCATTTGCCAGAGGACGTCGAAATACCGGAACAATACCAATTTATGCTGTTTTGGGCGGGCCTTCGCGGAGCTGTCGGTGTTGCTCTGGCTGCCGGCTTGGAAGGGCCCAACGCAAATGCGCTCAAGGCGGCAGTATTGGTCGTTGTTGTTCTGACGGTCATTGTATTCGGTGGCACAACTACTCAGATGCTGGAACTGTTCGGGATCCGTACAGGTGTCGAACAAACAACGGAGTCCGACGACGAGTTCGATATCGAGGCTTCCAGGCTGGGAAGTCATACCCCTGACGGCACTTTGCCCTCTTTGTCTCGCGCAGGCATCGACGATGTTGTCTACCCTGGCAGTAGTCACTCCGATAACCTCTCTGCGAGTGATGGTGGAGGACCCGGCTCGCGATGGTTCAGTGAGCTGGACACGAACGTATTCAAGCCCGTGCTCTTGGACAGAGATCCCTGAAGTGATTCAGCTCCAGAAACTCTCGTTTGTCCAACATAGGCCACAGCCACATATGCTATGAAGGGAAATATAGAATGAGCGGCATGTGCTTGACGAGTTGCTTTGAGGCACCGAAAACAAGACACAAGCAAGGCGCATAGCTTTGAAAGAGCTCTCATACCGGACGGCCGTGTCTATACGGCATATTTATTACATACTTTATCAATGGAAACCTGTTTCTGAGTTCACGCTCAATACCATGCGTATCCTCCGGTACCTACCCACTTCAGATCACTGATGTACATCGGATGCATCAGAGTCCGTTCTGTTTCGACTGTAGCATCAATATTGTCGGCCTTGGCCGCCTCCATGATCTGCGCGTAGTCTCCACGAATCACTGTCGTTTCGAACAGCTCTACCTTTTTCAAGCCCTCTTCAGCCGCAACATGAGCAGCCAACTTAAGCAACTGTACAACCTGCTCAGTGCTACCTTCCACACCCATCACGAGGAGCTGCCCTGCACCTTGAAAGTAGGTCCAGGTTGCCCAGGCCTTTTCTCCCAGACGCGCACCGAATATGCTCGGCGGGCGCTTGCCTTGGAATTTCTGATATCCCTGAGATCTTGTTACCTGTACCTCGTACGCGACAGGGCTGGCCTCGATGACAGCTCCGGCGGTTTCGTCAGCGAGGGTCTTCAACTGCTTGTCGTGTACGATTCGCAGTTCCTCAAGCTTTTCCGCAGTATCTATCCATTCGAACTGACCTAGCTTGCTCAAGTCAGCAGACTGAGGAGTAACGATGAACGACTCCAGCCGATCGCCAGGCAGTCGTCTGAACCCGCTTCGTGCGTAAAAGTCTTTGACGTCGCTCCAGAGACTCAAGAGCTCCTCGTTCTTAGGCTTGTAAACACTCACCACGCCATCAATCAATTGCTTGGCAAGACCCCTTTTCCGATGACTGCGCGGGGTAAACACGCCAGACACTGCATGATCCCAGCGTGAGTGCGGCTCCTTGCCAACGTAAAGAGGGCGATCCTGACAAGAGCAGGCGGTCACTAACGCGCCGTCCTCAAAAATCCCGAAAAAACGATTCGTGAAGTTGTGCTTTGAGATGACACCGTACACCTCATTCTGCAGACGCACCCATTCGTCCACAGAGAGGTCTGCTCCCCACGCGTCATGGGAGTCTCTCAGATACTGCTGTATCAGAGTATTGTCGCCTGTTATTTCTTTGAACTCGGTCATTGCTCGACTAGCGCAACTTTGAAGGGGATATTTCTCCTCAAGGCAAGCGATATGGCACCACCCACCGCCCGTTCCGCTAGCCACCTAAATAACGTCAGAGGTACTCACAGATCGGCTACGAAACTTAGGGTTGAGCTGTTTAAGCACTTTAGCCACCAATGACAGCGGCCAGAGTCGTACCGATGCCTCGATGAATGCGGACGTAACCGAGCAAACGACTGGATTAGTAGTTCGGCGCTCATCAGGAAGCTTTAGTCGCTCTGCATTCCTCGGAACCAACTGTTTCACAAGACTTCGCGTCTCTACTTGACGTGCAGCCGCCCTAGCCCCGAATTAAGGGGAGAGGGTTGTGAATGCGCAAGCACCTGTCGATGATGGTGGGGAAAAAACGATCAGGTCTCCAACCTGATTCTCAGCGTTTTTACCTGAAAAACGCGCAATAGCTCAAGAAAAGTGACCAACTAAGGTCGCGTGTGAATGCGAGTATTATTCGCGTCCCGCTTTATTCTAGTTGTAGCCTGGCCATCAATCGAAATACCCTTACATCTAGGGGAAGATAAAGTAGATCAGTTTTGTGGGCTCACTCAATATCGTAAAGATACGCATAGATACTCAAGATCGGCGCAAGGCACCTCACAGGTGTAGTATCACCCTGATGTTGGACTCATACTAGAGCTACGGCGTCATCTGTATCTTTAAAAGCTTACCGAATGTGGAAGACATGGCCAACCAACTTGACAGTCACTTAACCACAATCACAAGACCCAAAATATCCCTTTAGAAATCTGACGCGCCATTGCCAAGGCCATGTCCGTTCTGGACAACAAAATATTCGTCAAGTGTTCTAAACTATATGTTCTAAACTACAGCTAATATAATAGTCGACTTTGATCGGACCAGTCGCTTTCGTCAAACTTACTTGTCTTGACTGAAGGTCGTTTGCTTCTCTTCGACTCGAAAACCTTTGAATAAGCTGGTGCTGAGCTGGTGCTTATTGTTCCTCGTTGAGAGAGAGAGCATCGATGTTATCGACTGTGACCGCACTTATTTTAGGGTAACCTTCAAAGTTCGTGGAACCGTGATAACGTTATTGCGGCTGTGGAATCATAGAGACCCGACGCGTTCCCTGTTTATTAGCTCCCGAGTATTTGTGCCGGTACAGCTCCCACCTTAGGGCCAGCTCGCGGAGTCTAACAATGGACTCGAAGCTAGCTGATGCGGTGGATTCACTTCGTATCACCGAGCTGGACAGTTCTGACAATCTGGAATTCAGCGAGCCCAGCTTTCCTCAGCTTTCATACAACCAAGAATCCGTCAGGGATTCGCCAGGGGTGGAAGCGGAGAATGGTGCGGACAATGAGGCTGAAAAGCCAGGCCCAGACAGCTTGAAGCACGAAAAAATTGTGGAGGCGGCTAACGGATCGCAGCACACGCGGACTTCGAGTATTCTCGACGATGTCAACAACAAACTCAGCGAGTCGTTGTTCAAACAAGAAGCCTCATTGGACGAACTGCCTCCTTGCGAGGGGTCTGCGCCTTTCGCAAAAGAGACGATGAATGCGCGCGAGCTCTCGCCCCCTGGAGGTTCAAGCTCCAAGGCTCCGGAGCTCTTTTCAAGACCTCAATCGCGCGACCACTCCTGCTCACCCACCTCTCTGAGGCAGAACGATAGTCCGGCTGTCTCGCTCTTAAGCAGTCACGCCGAGCGCGAGACCTCCTCGCCACTTGACAATGTCAAAGAGCTGCTCTCTAACTCGCGTAACTCAAGTTTCAGCTTGCCGAGGCAGCACAGTCATGAAGATCCCCCCTTCCATAAGAGGCGCGGCATTCTTTCTTTCAAGAACGGGCGAGACTCGGGCTCGGACTCCGACTCCGACGATGCTCTCGAGCCGGCAGATAACAGCTTTAAGGGCATGCGAAGAAAACAGAACATGACAAGGCGGCTAGAAACCGAGAACATGGAGCTGAGACTGAAGCTTCAGCAGTACAGAGAAATGAACGCAAGCGAGCAGGAGATCACACGAGCCAAACGCCAACTGGCCCGCTCGGAGCGACGAATTGACGAATTGGAACTGGCATTGCAACGAAAAAATCAGACCATCCGTGACCTCTGTGCAGAGAGGGACTCGGCGATAGAAGTTGTGAACTCAGAGAGAACCAAGGAACTGTATGATACTATAGCGGAGCTGCAGGCCGCCATCACCCAATTGGAGGAAGAAAGCAAGGAGGTTCGAAATTTGGAGAGAGATCTGGTCGCGCAGGCGAACAAAGAGATGCCTGAGACCGTAATTGCCAATGCTCAAGTTAAAGATCTACTGGACGCGATACGTCAGCTCAAGAGAGAGAAAAGCGAGCTGTCCAATTTGCTAAATGCAAGCTCTCACATATCTGAAGAATACTCAATGGTGAAGAAACTGCTCACGGACGCTGGTCGACGGGGTAACACCTTAACCATGGTACGAGATCTACTTTCGGAGCTCGCTGAAGAGAAAGAGAAGTCAGTCGCAATGCAAGGGACGCTGGACAACGAAGTGCACAGCCTTCGAAAAGATAATGTCAAGTTACAGGACAGGCTCAGGTCTCTGAGGCAAGAGCTAGATGAGAGCAGGTCGGAGCTCAGGGCGTCGGCAAGCAACTCCCTGGGACATCGACGTAAGCTTGAAGCAAAAGTAGAGAACCTGGAGAAGCTCTTGGTGGATTCAAGAAGCACCAGCTACTCCATAATTCGCCAGCTTTTTATGGAGCTGTTTGAAGTAATGGGCAGCGACTTCCAAGAAAAGGTAGAGCGCCAGCTGGAAGACATCATGAGCCGCGCAAAGAGAGAAGGCCTCAGCAAAATCCCTCTGCTAACCGATCTGTTGGTATCGCACGCGCGAGAGATCGGAGAGGCCGCGATCAGACCGCAATCAAGTAAAGTGGACGAACGCAAAACCTGGATGCTGGAGCGCGAAATCCAGAGCCTTGAGCACATCCTCGATCTAAAGTGGGACAAGGCGGGCGCCGACTCTGTGCTGCGGGCTCAAGTGCGAGATCTGAGAAAGCAACTGCGGTTCGAAGAGGAAAAGCGGAAGTCTGAATGGATGGAATACCAGCACTCGGTGCAAAAGCTGAGGCAGTGAGGGCCGTGGAACCCCGTTGTGCATGAATTATATTTATTAAAGCGCTAATTTTATATCATCATTTAGCAACTAGTCATTAACTAGCCACAACTAGCCAAGCAAGGCTCAAGAGCGAGTTACTCTGTACACTGAAGAACCATTATGGGGCAGCGCTGTTGATGGGCCTCCCTCCCTTTTCATATGGGATACTGATGTACCAAAAACCTTGCCCAGGCAGTGTTGCTTGCCTGACTGTTCGGCGATAGTCAACAAATTTAGAGCGGTGTAAAACGCCTGTGATGAGCGGCATAAGCGACCCATTGGCCAAACCATCGTGGCCTGAGATTGATTCGGGGGTACAGGATTCTATTCTCAGCCTACTTCTGGCGCCTGCCAGTCGTGGGTCCACTGAAACCATCAAAGTGGGTTTCAACAGAACCATGGAGGCCATTGAGAACCACTTCAGCGGAGGCAGAAAGGTCGTGGCCATATTCGTGGCGCGACCGGACCTGGACTCGGCGCAATGTCTCCCGCTCGCTCTAGCGAGTGCCGCCGGACAGATTACATTGATTACGCTTCCAAAGGGCTCGCACCTTAAGCTCAAATGTGATGGTGTGTTGAGCCTGTGCGATGGTGCTCATGAGCCTGAGCTTTTGCACCTCATAGAGCCGTTTGGCCCCGCTAAGCTAGACTGGGTTTACACAAAGGCTAACCTCGTCCGAAGGGCGAAAGTTGCACAAACAAAAAATTAAGCCACGCAGCTTCAACGCGAACCTTATAGTAGCTCCCACGTTTAGCAGCGGGAGTGAGGCTGCGTCTACATGTCAACAACATCCGTGTCCAACGCCCACCTAACCCTGGACATTCTAGCACATCTTTGTTTACCTGTGCCACATCCAGTTTAAGTAGGTCAGAGACGAAGCTGGTCGATGAGCGCGGTGCCTGAGCCGCAAACGCCAAGGCACCGGAACCATGCCATGATAACGCGGGTGGTGTGCGCGACTCCGCGGCGCGGGAAGGGGCTCAGCAACTACTCACTGGGGGACCGGCTCGGCAAGGGTGCCTTCGCGACCGTTTATAAAGCGTTGCATCTAAGGACCGCGCAAGTTGCAGCAATAAAACAGGTTCCTTTGGAGAAAATTCGTTCCGTCGATACAGTCATGGAAGAGATTGAGCTTCTGCAGGACCTGGAACATCCCAATATCGTGAAGTACTTGGGATTTATGAAGGACGAAGTTAATCTCAACATTGTGCTGGAGTACTGCGAGAATGGCTCTCTAGCTATGATTTTGCACAAGTTTGGCAGGTTCCCAGAAAACCTCGTCGCACAGTACATGCGGCAAGTCCTGGAGGGTCTAGGCTATCTACACTATCAAGGTATTATTCACAGAGACATCAAGGGAGCAAACATCCTGACAACGAAGGATGGCGTCGCCAAACTGGCTGACTTTGGTGTCGCTATGCGGGTAGTCGACGGATCCGAAATCGCCGAAAGGCCGCGAGCCGTCGGCACTCCGCACTGGATGGCGCCAGAGATCATCCAGCTTCAAGAACCTAGTACTGCTTGTGATATATGGAGTTTGGGAGCGACCGTCGTCGAGCTCAAAACTGGACAGCCACCGTATGGCGATCGCCAAGATGTCCCTGCCATGTATGCCATTGCTGAACAGGACCCCGCCGGCATCATACCACCAGACTGCACGGCCAGTCTCAAAGACTTCCTGACGCTTTGCTTCGAAAAGACCCCCAATTTGAGAATTACTGCAACTCAACTACTCAAACACTCTTGGATCTACAAATATGGCGGCGACATGAGAGATACGCAGGCTATTACCTTTCCAGAACGAGCTGTGAGGGAGTGGAATTCTCCTTCAAGGCGGCAAAGACTCGCTGTCCCTTCAAAGCTGAATTTGAAAGATGGATTCAGGTCGCCTCCACAAAATAAGTCAGATGCCATCGTAGAAGACAATTACGAGAATGATTTTGCCTCTCTGGGAATATTCTCTGAGTCGAGTAAAAGAAAAGTGACGCAGGCAAATCAAAGTCCGAAATCCTCACCTAGGTTGCTGCCTGTAACGCCACCACCTAAGAGAAAACAGCTCGCGGAATTCGTCGAGGCCAGCTCGACGATTGATGAGTACGACAAAGACTTCGAGGCCAGATCTCAACAGGACAGTGATTCTATTGTTAAAGCAAGTGTCTCGGATGACAGCAAAACGGACCCTTTTCTTGGCTTTGAGGAGCTCATGGAAGACGGTCTGGATGAGAAGGAGCTCTGCGCTCAACAGGAAGCAAGAGAACTTTCTGCTTTAGTAGTCTCGAAAAGATTCGATCTTGTTATTGGATACAAACGGCTCAACGAATTGGCAGTGTCCGTTCCGAGCATTTTGAGAACTCTTGATCAAGAAAGATTATTTGCCAGGTCTCTTGCGGTCGTTTCGGGCTCGCAGGCCAGTCCAGAAGCTATCCGATCGTTCCTCAACCTTGTGGATACATGCATTTGTTCAAGTAGCAACGGAGATCTCGTCGCCAATTTCTGCATAGCAGGTGGTCTCTCGTTCATATTGCGTCAGTCTCTCGTCGCGCCTCAGCTGGTCCTGAAAATTCTTTACTTTATCTCGAACATGCGCGCGGGAGACATAGACAATCTTGATATCTACAAGCAGCTCGCTTTGAGAGAAGACGCAATAGAGTTCATATGCTCGTTTCTCAGACCTGAGGCTGACCCTGACGATCTTCAGAGAGCAACTTCAATGCTGATAGGTATCTTCGACGCCTGTGGGTCCCGTCGCCGTACGCACGTTTGGTATCACCTGAACTCTTATGGTCTCTTCAACAGCATTATGGACCTCCTGCATATTCCCACAGTTCAAGCCAAAAAAGGCTCAAACGCGCTGGCCAGCAATCTATACACATTGCTTGTCAGCTTTTTGAAAAACCCTCAAGAATTGATAGCTGAGTCTGTGGACCGAAAAGCGGTGCGTCGTCTTATGCGCGCATATATTTGTCTACCCCCTGGTGTCGCACATCGTACGACTATTCTCGAATTCTTCCGATGCTGCAGTACCGTGGCTTCTGTCTTAGATGCAATTCAGACAGGGGAGGTCGCACCACACCTGATCGCTGCGCTGCGCCGTGCGCTCCAAGACGAGCGTATCCCGCAAATAGAGAGTCGCATGGCCGTTAATTGTCTTGTCCCAACACTTTTCAGTTACTCTAGAATCAACAGATCCCGCCAAAGGGAAGTTGCGCGCTATGGGTTGCTTGAGCTGCTCCAAGATTGTATTCGTCAACACCCCCATTTGAGAGAATTTACCTTCCCGATTTTCAACGCTCTAGTCCATGCAAATCATGAGGAGTGCTGGAAAGCCCTCTGGAGTGCAGATGCTCTGCACTCGTTTATTGTTCTTATGTCAGAGTCTGGCTGGCAGGCTATGGCTATTGCCGCCGTTGCTGCCTGGAGCCAGGCTCAGCCTTCGCTCGTGAGGCCCAAATTTGTCCCTAAAATTGGCGTTATCAATCAGGTTTTGCGTACTACTGATGGCAGCACTTATGAGTCCGTGCTTTCTGCCGTTGCAGCTCTTCTGGATCAGAACCGAACATTGGCGGAATACGTTCCGGCCTTGGATCTCTTCGAGGCTCTCAAATTGCACATGCTTGAACAGAAAAAGGGGGTCCATACCACCGCCCTCATTCAATCTTTGCAGATCATTGTGTGGGTACTTCATGCTCAGCAGATGAGGGCTTGTGATTTGCTGGTCAAATCTGGTCTATTTGCTGTCATAGAGGAGCTTGAGAACGACAAACAAACACCCGTACCATGCAAAAAGCTAATCAACCAGATCACTGCTAGTGCGCGAGATCGCTGACAAGTCCACTATATATTTAGATACCATCTTCAGACGTAAGATGCAGCGGAAAACTTGGTAACTAGCGCTGATCTGATCTGACGTAATTTAATGGCTTATCGCTGCTGAGGGTCGCTAGTGAGATCGAGACCTAACCTCTATGCACAAGCTATGGATGAAGTTGCCACGATCTTATCGCTCGAGTAGGCGGGAGTTACCTCTCATAAAGCTCCACGACGTCGTGACTGCCTCTCTGTTTGTGATCCACCGGGTCTCAATATAATGTCATTGGTCTGAGTTGAAATATTCATCAGATTAGAGAATTTATGACTTTCCGACCTGCATATTAGGCTCAGGGCTAGGCTGCACCGCCATTTGCACAATTCCCTTTTAAGCGGCTTGCAGAAATTGTGTCGAATAGCACTCTCGAAGCCAGTACTGAAGACTCGAGTCATCAAGTTGGCTGAAATGAGCGCGAGCATTGACCCAAACTCAATTCTGGTGGCGAGTGAACACTCAAGCCTCGGTGTACGCCCATTTAACGCAGCCTGTATCACTGTCTTCGCTATCGCGGGACTAGTCTTTCAGCTACCAGTCATCTACGCTCACAGCGGGATCATCTCGCGCCCCAATGTACCTGTTATTCTCATGTCGCTGTGTTATGTTTATGTGATGGTCTCCACGGTCATCGCAGCTCAGTATTGGCATAGCGATAAGCCTGAGCTTTGGTGGGATGGGAAAGGGTGGTGCGATTTGGACGTGCGTATCTACATGTGCGCATCACTTACTATCTTATGCTCACAGTGTGCAATCAACTGGAACATTATGGGGCTGCTCGCTGACCGACCGCGGCTTCTTTATGGCCGCAAGGCTTGTATTCGTGGACTGGTGGAACTTTCAGCGTGCTTGTTCATACCTATAGTCAATTTGGCTGTGAGTACGTTTTTTATGGAACGCAGATTTGATTTATATCAGGATCTGGGATGTGTTACAGCAACCGACACAAGCGTGGCCTTGATCGTCGTGTACATGATGTGGATGCCAATTTTGGGTGGTGGCGCATTGTTTACGATGATGTTGATAGCGCTCAGGTTCTGGAGACGGGGGCGAGTGGTAGCAATGGAAGCGGTAAGTTTCATCCCTCACATGTCTAGATCTCAGTTTTTGCGAATACTCCTTTTTTCTGGAGTAGTGACATTCGTATTTGTACCCATCATTTTAGCAATGGCGACAATCAATTTTATGAATATTTCTAGGAATGGAGTCCATCCGCTCGCTTGGGCCAATGGGAAGCCGGAGGGGTGGTCTCTCATAGGAAGGGCTACACTGGAACAGCTAGCTGCTGCCACCGATGAGCTGGAGAAAGAAGCTATTGAAGTCACATTCATCGTTCGTTATATCAACATTGCTATTGCCTGGCTTCTCTTCGTATGCTACGGTACGGGCACAGTGGCCAGAGAGGCCTACACTCTAGCGCTTCGTCGGATTTTCCCTAGTCTCAAAGGCAGAGATGAGCGCGACGAGGGATCATTGGAGTCGGCATGTGGAAGGCTATCTTCCCGGGATTCAGAGCTCTCCTTTGACCTGGATGGATGCGAATGGGACGCTGAGCTCGACGGAGCAAAGGCTTACAAAGAATGGGAAAGTGGCTATCAATCGAAAGTCATACATCAGGAACGATCGCGTTAAATCCTCTAGATATTGAAATAAATAATGCGCAGAGCAGGACTAGGAGCTCGTCGAATACTATGTTTAAGCACCCTCTCGTACTTTAATTGGCACACATCACTCATCAATTGTGAGATCGTCAAGCAGTTCAGCAATGTCGATATCTGGGCCATCATAGTCGTCATCCGCACCTTGTTGTTGGGCCTGCATCCCTTCCTGGTTCTTGTAAAGATTGATGCCTTGACGAAGCTCAGGGTCCTGCTCAAGCTCTTCCAAGAAGTCCTCGTAGTCGCGGTCGTCTTGATCAGCATCCATAGCATCGTTGTGCTCTTTAGCCATCCTCCTGAGCTTGAATACACGCTTCTTGGGCTTTCCATGATATGACTTTTTGACAAGGACGACATCCGGTCGAGACTCAGATGGCAAAGAATCCCAGGCGTCAGAGTTATAGTTCGAGTTGCAGAGATAATAGCCAAGGACTGAATCTCCAGGATGGAGGAGAGCGCCCAACGAAGATCGCACGATAAAACTTTGAGACATGTCAGCGGACCTTGCAACGGTGACATCTGCTAAGACCCACTTCCCTCTGATAGGTCCGAGAACTTCGGAATCGAGAACGATAAATTCGGATAGGTCAGCATTAGTGGCTAAGCTTTGGAAAGGCTGCCTCCAGTACACATCCCCTGGTAAATCTGCCACTTGCAAGGTGGCGAAGTCGAGAAATTGCAAAGCACTAGTGATCCTACTGCACAAAACGACTCGACTAATGTTCCCCATTTTTTCTGCTAGATGTGAAGGAAGGACCACAAGGTCATCTCGACATATGGGAGCAATTTCCACGGAATGAGAGAATTTGTACAGCGATGTTCCCGAGTGTGTATCCGTTGAGATCAGTTGCTCGCTACGCTGCTGCCTGATGGGTGCAACATTTGATAAAAAGCTGATCAGCTTGATGGCATGGCTGGGATGCATGAAAAAGAAGTCGATACCATCACGAGATTCTGAAATACTGATGGTGTCAGCATGAGCGTTGTGTCGCAGCATCAGCTGCTCCAAGTAGTAGAACGTGCGCTTGTGTTTTACCTTTTGACGCAATTGAATCGAGGATCTCCATGTATGCGCAGTGTAGCTTCGCGCACAATCTGGACACTGCGTGTTCACGACAATGAATTCAATGACGAATGTCTCTTGCAGAATCACGCCCGATCCCTCCTGCGCTTCGCCTTGCACTGTCACATTCACTTTGATACGCTTGCTGTGCGGCTCCGTCCAAATGAAGCCAGCATCGACTAAGCGGATAGCACTTTTGTTTGTTAATCCCGGGATCTTTTTGAGCAGAAGAGCCAGCAGTTCCCGTGATTCGGGTTCAGCGACAATCCACGTCTGCGGAGGTACCAAGAATCGCTCGCAATTCCTGCAGAATTGCGCATGCGACTCTCGGGGGATATCCACGGTCAACTTGCTCGTTGACCGGATGCAGTCCAGACACATTGTCAAGCCATTGGTGCCGTCCAAGGTCCGACTGCAGTTCCAGCACAGGATGGTTGCAGGCGTGTACTGCCCAACAGTGGTATGGCCGTGATCCATGGACGCTACAATTTGAAATTGAGACTGGAAACTAAGCGATAGTTCTACAAGAGGCCTAATTTTTTTTTTCCTCACTGAACTTTACCCTACCCTGACATACAACTGCATGAGGACTTAAAGAAAGAGTAGCACTTTAAATTGCACCTCCATATATGCCTTAGCTTCCTTGTGAGGTACGCTCGAAGACAAATTCGAGAATGTTTTGCGAGCTTTCGAAGCTTGGGTCCTGTTAGCCCCTAGGGTGAACACACGCTTCTATAGCGTGCGTAGCGGCAGTCGAGATCGTGCTGAAAACCTTCCATCTGGCCGTAAAAAAAGCTCAAAAAGTAGCCATGACCCACATACACATGCAAAGATACCAATTCGAGGACTGAACTTCATTTACTCCTGTGCTCTACGGATACTTAACGGTGGTCAAACAACAGTTTGCAGCTCGAATCACGTGTCAGGGTAGCTTTGTCATTGAGCTGGCCATCTACGTCCTGAACACACATTTCCTCACTACCGTGATCTTGAAGAGTCAAGGGGGACTTATAAGAAAGACATCGGAGTGGAATAATCCAAGATGTCTGACAAAGGGCTTGAATGGTTCACATCACAAGCCCAAGGCTTGACGTCTCGGGTGAAGGAGTGCTCGGCTGGACCCGAAGCTGGCGCTCTGGTAATCGAGTTCGCTGAGATGACACTCAGCTCGGACATCGCGCGTCATGAGGACAAGGCTAAGGCGATTATTGGACAGTTCGGGATCAACATACAACCAAAGGTAGTGAGTGTTGAGTGGAGCAGCGTGCTGACGCGGCCCATAAATGGGAAGTACTCAGTCACCACTGTTCGCCTCGTACTTGATCTTCTATGGACAGTCGGGGGACCTCGGGCGCTTCACTCTTTCTTCAAGATGCATCCGACAGATCAGTCAAGCTTGAAGTCCCTCACGAACTCTTTGCAAGAGCTGAAACCTAATGAGCTCGGCACAGAATTCCACTTACCTGTTGCCATAGATCAAATGGAGCCCGAAAGCTCGCTCAACTACGAGCCAGTAGCAGGGCTGCTGCTAAGTGCTGTTGCGCTAAACCCCGACACGCTCAGTCAACCGGGTGTAGCAGCCATAGTTCTGGTTCATGCACTCAAAACGGGCCTTTCGCCTACATCAGAGGAACTGAAGGTGCTGCAGGACAGCATGAACAGTGTATCGTCGGATAGCCCTTCTTTGCTGGATAAGTGCTTGAAGGCCCTGGCCAAATCGCGCCTGTCGTGGGAGATTCTTCGTCCACTCATGTCCTCCACAGCTTTAGCAGAGGCCGTGGCCAGCACCGGGGCTACTGCGTTGTTGGAGTCCATCTGTAAAACGGGCGATAGTACGAAGCCGCATTATATGGATGCTATTGACCTAGCAGTGCGCGCAGATCGTTTGGCTCCTTCCCCACAATGGGCGAACTTCTTGACGAGCACTGTTGGTCAAGACCCTGCGGCCTACGGGGATCTCATAGATTACATGCTCCTGGAAAGCACCACAAATGAGAAGAAGCCGTCCTTGCGAATTGTTGCATCTGTTGCATTGCTCACACAAACCGCTGAGGCGCCTACGGACAGGAAAGATCGCGTAGAGCAAGTGCAAGCACTGCAGTTGCAGCTGCTGCAAGACTTCCCGCGCCTCATCAATTATGGCCAAGGACATGATGAAGCCATCATGATCAACAGTGATCTTCCGACCTTCTCACAGGACATAGAAGCCGAAATGAAGCTATGCTTCCAGAGAATGTATGAGCAGCAGCTGGATATTCAGGAAGTTATTGCGATGCTCGAGAGACTGAAGCAAAGCGACATCCCGCGTGACCAAGACCTGTTCGCTTGTATGATTCACTCTCTGTTCGACGAATACCGTTTCTTTCCGCAGTACCCTGTCCGAGCTTTAGCTACCACCGCCGTTCTGTTTGGCAGCCTAATCCATTTCCGACTCATCGAGGGCATCCCTATGGCGATCGCTTTGAAGAACATACTGGATGCGCTTAGGCATGACAGCGACAGTAACATGTTCCGGTTCGGACTCCAAGCCTTGGTTGAGTTCAGACAGAGACTGCCCGAGCTCCCGAAATACTGTCGTGTTCTGCTAACAATTCCTGGTCTCCAGAGTCAAGAACAGCTTTATACGCAGGTGAAGGCCATCGCTGACCCCGCGCCTGAGGAAGATAATGTATCGCTGTTTCGGTCTATCAATCCAATGGTTGATGATGAAGAGAGCGATCCGCAAGAGTTCGAAGGTCTTTCAAAGAAAGTGGCCCTTCTTGTGAACAATCTGACCTCCAAAAACCTTTCTGATAAGGCTCAAGAACTCGTTAAAGAAATCGAAAATCTGGGATCCCTTCGATTTGCGAAGATTATTGTTGCACGCGCTGTGAATGAGCCGAACTACCACTCTCTTTACGCGGATCTTTTAGACCTTTTGCCGACGGAAGTGACGATCTGTTGCGTTGATGTCATTATACTACGGGTGGCTTTGTCACTTAATTCTGCGAATGCCACCAGTCCTGAAAACCGTGCTAGCGTGCGTAACCTCGGACAGATGCTGGGAAAGATCACACTAGCGCGTGATAGGCCTCTTTTGTTCCATCAGATCAATCTGAAACTACTCCTCGCCGAGGGTGCTCGCTACGAAAAGCTCAGTGCCGTCCTCCCATTTGTTGTCAAGGTCGTAACTCAGACCTCGAACTCGCGTGTGTTCGGGAAAACGTCGAGATGGGTCGAAGGGATTCTGTGCGTACTGAGTGAGCTTTATCTTTTTGGGTCCCTGAAGTTAAATCTTAAGTTCGAGATCGAAGTATTGGGAACGGCCCTTGGAGTGGAGATATCGAAGCTTAGCCCTGCGGTGTATATACGTGATGAGCTGCGGCAACAAGAAGATGCAGCATCCATTGCGGCCACCTTTGGGGGACAATCTGCTCTCAATGCCCTGCCTCAGGTTGCGACGCAACCACCTGCTTTACAAGTGGCCTCCTCCGGCTTCTCTCCCGCTATTATGCCTGGCATGGTAGGATCAAGCACTGTGGCCTCACACATGCCAAACCGTTTGCCAAACAACGCATCCATGCCTACATCGATGCCCGCAGGTATTGCATCCCCCGCACCCGCTGGGCCGGGGATGAGCCATCCCACGAGCTCGGCGACCCCAGGCGTTCCTCTCGTTGGAACCACAGAGTTCGTCACACATCTAGGACTGAGACAGCTCTTAGATTTGGCTCGTTCGAAGACCCTCCAGGACGTGTTGTTGCCGGTGATTGATAGGTCTGTATCGATTGCAAGCTTCACAGCCAAGGAAATAGTTCTGAAAGATCTGGCTCGCGAGCCCGATGAGGGAATGCTGCAGGCAGCTGCCCACGCTCAAGCAGTTGTTCTAGCATCCTCAATGGCTATTGTGACCGCGAAAGACCCGTTCATTGAAGCTCTTACCCACAATCTGCGAACAATGATGATGGCTCAAGGGTACGGGGATGCACAAGGCCTCATGGAACAGATAAACTTGGCCGCGCGCGAAACCATTGACAGCCTTGTCCCACTCATTGAGTCTGTGGCTCGCGAGAAGGTCATCGTGGAGGTCGATGAGGTTTTACTGCCTGCTTATACTGCAAGGCAGCAAGCGCGCGCGGCCGGCAGGCCTTTCGAGCCAGAGAATTACGAGGAGCCGCCGATCGAGCTACCGGACCTTCTCTCGATTAGAAAAGACGGGCTGCTTCCGGAACAGATGGCTCTGTACGAACACTTTGCTGTTCAAACGCACGGGCAACTGGATGCTATTGGATCCTACACCGCTAATGCCCAAGGCCTGCAAGCTGAGCTACAGGTCCTCAACGAGGATATTAAGAAACTGGAGAGAATGACAAAAGGAAGTCAAAAGCGTCTGGGAGATCACGATAAAGATGATGAAGTCCTCACTTTGATTTCTGAGCTGATTACGAAGGCTCGCAACGGAGCCCGAAGAAGTGAAGAGGTGCCTCTATGTGCATCTCACAATGTAGTGCACACACTCTTCGGCGTGGAGTCGACGCGCAGCACTTTGTACCGCGAGTCGTTATGCTACATCCTCGGCGAGCTATGTCGCATGTCAGGAATTACTGCCAAGGAGGTTGTGCTTTGGCTGCTCTATGCCGATGATCCGAAGAAGTATAATGCCAATGTCATTGGAACGCTGCTAAGGAGCCGACTCGTGACACCTACGGAGATTGATGCAAGTCTTACTAAAGACCTCGCCGTTGCAGGCGCGCGCCCCGCCGTAGTGGATTACGCGGCAAGGCTTCTGCTGGATGCTCTGATAGGCCCAAATCCTTACTGTTTGCGAAGTGACTTTGCTGGTAGCATTCTAGCTCTTTCGCGGCTGGACACAGAAGAGTTTCCTGCTGCTGGTGTACTAGTTCAGACTTTGCAGGAAACGCGAGGTAAAGGCGCAGGCAATGAAGGCCATGTTTTTGCCGAATGGACTCGCCTTATGCAACATCATGCAACGGCAAATTCACCGGCTTTGTTGCACGCCTTTATAAGGGATCTTCACACACTAGGATGGGGATCAAGTCCAGATCAGCTGGTTCACTTCATTCGTACGGCCGTCTCAGTTAGTGTCAAAAGCTATCTTCAATCCAATTCATTTGTGGGCGTGGATGCGGTAGCAGTTCTCATCACCACGCTTCTCAAAACTGTCAAGGAGAACAAACTTCTTGCGCGAACCCTCCTAACCGTTATTTCGCTGCTTATCGCCAAAGATCACGAATCAGAAGCATTCGAGGCCCCCCCTTATTTCAGGCTGCTCTCTAGCATCGCTTGTACCCTCCCAAAGGTCTATTTACCCGAGTTTACTGAGACGCTGATGACACTCCAACCTGTCGCATTCCCCGGATTTGTAACCAGCTGGATGACATTGATTTCTCATAGGTTCGTCATGGGCCGACTTCTGGACGACAAGGCTCGGTGGTCGCTGTTCTTCGATTTGCTGAATACTCTCCTCGTGTTCCTGCGTTATTTGTGGATATCTTCCACTTCAGATACTGCATCGCGGGCATTTGTGTATCGCGGAACTGAAAGGATTTGCTTCGCGATTCTCCACGACCAACCGGACTTCTTTCTGCGATACGCAGATGAGTTGACCGCGGTCCTTGTCAGCGAATTTGTTCAGTTACGAAATCTAATTTTGTGCGCGTTTCCCGAGGGCGTCAGCCTGCCTCACCCTTTGCAGTTGCTGGACGCAGAGTACGTTGACGTGAATGAAGGTGTCGTGGTTGCCATTGAAGAGGCGCAGAACCTTTTGAAAGAACGGAATGCGATTAAGCTTGTGGAAAATGCTTGCATGCCGCGTCCTCAATTGACCCCACAGATAGTGTCTGCCATCCAGACTGCCTTGGCTTATGCGAAACCTCTCAAAGATCGAGGTATCGACTTTGATTCCATAAGTGTTTCCATGCGAGGATACAACTCTTTCACCACATACGTCGCGCACCTTTACAATCTCCACCCTGCTGCCTCAGGCAAGGTGGAGGACAGCAGCGCCTCTCAACTCTGTGCTCGTATGCTATTGACGCTCTCGAGAGAGAATAGGTACGCCTTTGTGTCAGCCATTGCCAACCATTTGCGTTATCATGATAAGCATACGCTGTTTTATAGCAGATTCATTCTGTCTCTCTTCACGCCTTTCGGAGAACGCATGTTTAAGGAGGGAACGGCAGACGCGCGGCACATCATTACCCGCGTTCTCTTGGAGAGACTGATGGCGCACCGCCCTCACCCTTGGGGGCTGATGGCAACTTTCATAGAGCTTTTGAAGAATTCCCAGTATCACTTCTGGGACATGCCATTCATCAAATCATCTTCAGAAATTGCAAGCCTCTTCTCTACCCTTTATGCTCACGTCTCTCGTGGAGAAATTCAAAACTAATGTAAACATGGCAGCATTGGAAACACACCCGCAATGTTCGTTCCTCTATTTATTTATTATCACACTGTATCATTAAGAACTTGGTAGGGCCCGATGCCAGCCTCGGCCAATGACAAGCAATCATTTGATCCGCGCCTCGGAGACTATCTCATACCCGTACCCTCGACGATAAGGTCATTCAGGGCTACTAATTACTAGCTGTCAATCGGGAGGTTCGATAAGTCGCCGTCACTGGTTGCTGGAGAGCCTCGCGAACAGTATGCAACTCAGTGAGTAGCCGGATGGGTGGTGTTTTGGTCCTCTCAGATTATCTAGACGCTTATCGCTTCAGAGCCCGACGCAAGTGCAGTATTTTAACAGGGGTTAGGAGCACCCTTAACCGGAGGGCGTTCGCTATTCGGTGCAGATTAGATTTGCAGCGACGTCGTGCTCTCTCAATAGCTTCAGAAGGGGGCCAGACTTCGGATGTCTGATGACCTCTGGGAGTCCCTCCATGAGGAGAGAGCTGCCCCCAGGGATGTGAACGCAAGAAGAAGGCTCTTCGAAGGCGGCAGTGGGGTCATACCGTCGAGCTTTCACCATAGGTCACCTCTCAACTTGAATACCGAGGCCTTTAGTGTCAATGAGCAGGCAGCTTCACTTTCCATGAGGGCTGTTATGGAGGGTCAAGAGCCCGCTAATTTCCTCGAAGAGAGAGCTGAGGAAGATGAGGAGCATCCAAATACAAGAGAAAGATATCTTGGATTCGAGGTTAATGGCCACGGCAATGCACCTTCACGCTCAGATGCGCAACCTTGGCACAGTGCTGGATCAGATCGTATAGATGCGCTGTCTCCCCCAGATGTGGTTTCCAGTACCAACATTAGCCTGCGTCCGCTACTCAGCGGTGAGGTATTGCTCAGCACCGCGCCGGAAGAGAAGGGACGCCTCAACGCACTTAAAGTCGTGTCATACGTGCCTGCGGTTCTCATAGGCTTGCTGCTGAACATACTGGACGGGCTCTCGTATGGAATGATTCTGTTCCCGCTAGGCGTCTCCGTGTTCACGGGTCTCGAATCGGCAGGCTTGTCGTTGTTTTACACGAGCACCATCATCGCTCAGCTTGTTTTTAGCCTTGGTGGTAGTGGGTTCAAGTCATGCATAGGCTCAGAAATGATTGAGATTGTGCCGTTTTTCCACGCT
Organism: Starmerella riodocensis; assembly: GCA_004124955.1. Lineage (NCBI taxonomy): Eukaryota > Fungi > Ascomycota > Dipodascomycetes > Dipodascales > Trichomonascaceae > Starmerella > Starmerella riodocensis. The sequence continues at coordinate 77,810 of NRDT01000002.1, forward strand.
CTAGCCATATCAATCGCGCGAAGGCTTGAGGGCTATCCTCGAGAGGAAATAATGGCAACAACAATCACTGCATTCGCTGCTAGCTGTGTGCTCACAGGTCTCACATTCTTCTTGTTAGGCTGGCTCAAACTAGGAGATTTAGTGGGGTTCTTCCCTCTACACATATTGCTTGGATGTATTGGAGGTGTCGGCTGGTTTTTGATTGCGACTGGTGTGGAAGTTTCGGCGCGCATTCAGGGAGGAATAGAGTACAATTTCGCGACTCTCAAGTATCTGTTCGGTGATTTCAAAGTTGTTTCCCAATGGGGGTCTTGTTTGGCCCTTGGAGCGCTACTCATGATCACGGAGCGGAGGCTACGACACCCTCTAGTCGTTCCTTCGGTTTTGGTGACCACATTTGTTCTGTTCCATTTGATGGTTCTTCTCGTTCCTAATCTATCATACAGCTACTTGCGTCAAACTGGCTGGATCTTTCCCGCACAAGACGCCGGAGAGCCATGGTATTGGATCTACACCTTTTATCGACCAGCTTTGATCCACTTTGGACCGATTCTCGAATGTTTCCCTATCATGCTGGCTCTGAATTTTTTCGGTATTATTCATGTCCCGATCAACATACCGGCACTGGCGGCCGCTATTAAGGAGGATTCTTTCAATGTCAACCGAGAGCTTATTGCGCATGGAATTTCCAACACGTTGTCGGGCTTGTTTGGATCAATCCAGAACTATCTGGTGTACACCAACTCCGTTCTATTTATCAAATCTGGTGCAGACTCACCTATTGCAGGTATAATGCTAGCAGGTGGTACAGCATTGATTATGCTGGTCGGTCCGGTGATCATAGGCTTCATTCCTGTTCTCGTAGTGGGCTCTTTGATCTTCATGATGGGTTTCGATCTCGTGGCGGAAGCTCTAATAGACACTTATGGCAGTGTGCGCAGACAAGAGTATTGGACGATGGTTCTCATAACACTTACTATGGGGCTCTATGATTTCGTCGCAGGAATAATTGCTGGCATCATACTTGCTTGCCTTTTCTTTGTCATAAACAATGCGCGCCGGAGCCCTGTCGAGACTCGAATGAGTGGATACCATGCTCACTCGACAGTCATCAGACACCCTGTCTTGCAGAATTATCTTTCCAAAGTTGGACATCAAGTCTACATCTTGTGTCTATCTGGGCCGCTGTTCTTTGGTACCAATGGCAAACTCGAAAAAGAGATTCGGAACCTTTGCGACTGTCATGCGAACGGAGGCGCTGCTTCGATCAAATACTTGGTTCTGGACCTCAAAAATGTCACTGACATCGACTACTGCACAGTAGATACCTTTCTTCGTCTGAAGAGACTCCTCGATTCTTGTGAGATAAGGCTCGTGCTGGCGGGTGCGGAAAAGGCGGGTCACAAGATTCGAGGCCTGCAAGCAGTAGATCTAGTGCCTGAGGTTGTGGATCACAATGACCCCTTGAGCGTGCGAGTATTCCTTACTCTTAATGTTGCTCTGAGCTGGTGTGAGAACCAGTTCATCAAGGAGTACTATCATCATTCTAAACTGGTTCGAAACAAACAGTCATTTCTCGGCCAACGCCATCTGGTTCCAACGATGCCAAAGTCTGTACCAAATATCAGTCAGTGGGGTCTTACTGAACTAGGCATAGAAGGCTCTCCTGGCTCTCAGTACGCGGAGCGGTCAGCATTGGGGACGACTCCGCGATCAAGCTTTATTCGAAAGGCCGCACGAACAGCAGTCGATGAGAATCTTAGAAATGTGAGTAAGTGGCACCGTCATGAGCAGCCATTGTCGCTTTTGATGCAAATTTTTGAGCCATTCTCGGTGAAAGGTGCGAACTTCTGGTCTTCATTGGCTCGCATGCTCGTCGAAGTGACTCTCAGACCAGGCGAAAAGCTTCCGAAGGGCTTTCACCTGATAGAGTCAGGAATACTGCACATACAATATTCTTCCGGATACTACGAGACTCTTCTGGCTGGCACTGCGATCGGGGAGCTAGCTTCCATTATGGACCGTGATGAGGACATACGAGCGGAGAGCGAAACCAAAGTATGGTCTTTGAACATGGACACGATCAACTCGATTCACACGAGTGACCAGGGCTATGAGCTCTATGCGGAGACACTAAAGGTTTACATGCTAATAATGTCGCAGCGCTATACGCGAATGACGGAATACTGTCGAATTGCCGCGTTTAGCCAATAACAGTCTTCGACCTAAATAACAATTTCAGTGCGACCTTTCATAACGGTAGTGGTGTAGAGACCTCGTCTATCGATGTAGGTGTGTAAGTCAAAAGTGACTACTTCATAAGGCAAGAAATTCGTCACTAATGAGACCGCAAACTCCTCTTCAAATCTTGGTCGTAGTCTGACATCGACATGCAAACTTGAAGTAGCCACACGCCATTGGACGCAAAACCCTTCATACTCGGATGTTATCCCGTCATCATGTCATCGAATATTAGAGTTCGCTTAGAAGAACAGGTAGTACGCTAGAAAAACCAGGAGGGCGCCTAAGATAAGATGAGAGCCTGTAAATGTCGTCCTTACGTGGTTGTGTTCTTTACGTGCTTTCTCCTCCACAGTCCTTAGTTCGTCATCGATGTGGGCCAGCTGTTCCTTGTTTTGAGCCAATATGTGCTTGAGCTCTTGAACTCTAATTTGCATTTTTTCAATTGTGTCTTGAGGCGCTCTCCAGCTATTCAGCTCGCCGAGCTCCGCATCAAAGTTTGACTGCACCTCTTTCGTCCTGCTTTCGTACTCATTCGCAAGATTTCTCGCGTAGGAGTGCATCGCCTGGAGTCTCTCAATCTGGCCTTGGAGTAAATCCAGCGAGTCAGTCAGCCTTTGCTCCAGATCCACGTACGCTATATTGAAAGTTCCAGCGGCCTCTGCATTGAAACGAGAGATGTTGCCAAGCACGTTGGTAAACTGACGATTCTCAGTGCTGTGGGACTCTATGAACTTGACAGGGGACTCCTTTTTGGCTGGGGTTTTTGTCCGTGAGAATCCAGGCCTACTGCTAGGGGATTGAGACGAGACCTTGGACTTCTGTGAGAATTTAAGAGAAGCTGGGGTGTTGAGAATAGGGGGCTCTGCCAAAGGCGACCGAAGGGCGTCATTTCTGTTCATTTCGTATCAACATAAATCCGAAAAAGGAGCGCTGGAGTTGCTAGGATCAACGTTCTAGTCACACGTGAACTAGCCTCAATCTTTAGCACCGCCGTCTCTTAGCATCGCCCTTAAGTGGCGATCGCAAAGCAGGCGTAGCTAGATGCTACCACATATCGTGTGTATGCATGGCCTCTTCTCTTATGTAATATTTTTGCGGGCCCAAAAAAGGTGAAATTTAGTGTACTCGAGCGTAGTCGAAGAGGGACAGTAATTAAATTATTTGTCAATGATCTTGACTCCATTTGAGCTTTTGCAGCTCCCAAAATTCACTAAGCGGCAGAAATATCGCTTTCCAGTCGTCCCTTCCGGGTTCAACTTGTTCGTAGGGGTCTCAAACAGCGCAATCAGCAAATTGTCGCTGAGGCCACCTCAACTTCTGAGTGCCTATGCAGTAGCTCCCGGAACTCAAATAACAGCAGTGCTTGTTGTGGACTCGACACTGGTGGCTTATGCTAGCGCAGAACGAGGCAAGTGCTACCTGACGTTGCTGGATCAAGACTTCTCCGGGCCCAATGGAACGAGCGCAAGCCGTTCAATTGAGGCCAACGAAGAAATTGATGCTCTATATCAGTCGCCAGATGGTGCACAGATTGTTGCCGTGGGTAGAAAGTGTTCAGAGCTCACGGGTTACGCGAGGACCGATCTCTCACAGGTTTGGAGTGACCATCAAGATGAGGCGGGAGAGCTACTGTTCTCATCTGCACTCGAATCCGTTTCTTCTTCGCTCGGCGGCTTTGTAACTGTTCATCAGGGAAAAGGACAGCTAATTTTCCGAACGTTCGCGCTGGACTCCAAAAATTTACTCACATTGACGTCAGTAAATGTAGAGGGGCCCCAAACAGCTACATCGGTTCTCAGTGAATCACACTTTAGCAAGCACCAAGACATTCTGTACCAAGCCACGGCCACCCATATTTATTCATACAATCTCTCGAACGGGACTTTGGCGTCATCGTTCGAGCTCAAGGAGGCCGCGCCGATTGAGGGCATCATTGCGCTGCCGAACAACAACGTTTTAGTGGTGAGAGGCTCCAAAGTGGAGCTTATTGACTGTACCTTCGAGGCGTTGATTCAATCTAATCAGCTTGCAGGCAAGGGTGCCATTGACCTACTCGCATACTCAGAAGCCACCTCCTCAGTCATTTTCATGCAGGGACAGAATACGATCTTCGGCCTCCCAGTAACACCTACCAAAGGCAAGCTTCTTCAATCCATTGGAAAAGGTAGCGCCCACAAGTCTGATGTCTTCGCCTTGACGGACATTTTCGGTGGCTTCCGAGAGCCTATCACTGATTTCAAGAGCACCGCAGAAGCACAGCTGAACGACTCGATAGAGGAGTACCAAGCAATCGAAGCTCGTCTCGAGAAGGTTCTGTCGGAAAGGGATGGGCCGTCATTTGCTGAGCTGATCACGTTTTTGAAGGATCCTCAACTGAACTGGAAAGACTGGCTCGCTTCAGGTAAAATACAAGCACCGCAAGAGCAAGATCTCATATATGAGGAAACTGATAGAAATGTCGATCGGAACTTCATCCGTAGAGCCAGTGAACTTGCATTCCTTCCTCGTTTCAAGCCGTTTCTGCCAATCGGGGTTGCTGTGTACTTGTTGACCCATCCGTTGTTTCCCGCGGGTGAGCCTGAATTTCGAAACTTGCTGAGGTCGTTGGAGAAATCCGACGCCATTCTTTATCGACAAGCGCTGGTTTCGCTTTCTGGGATAACTCCCAAAGATCTTGTGCTCGGTCTGTTGAGTACGGACGAGGCCACGTTCCTTGACGCCGCAGTTAGGTTGCAGGAGGAGTTTGGCTCTCAGCAGATCTTGCGAGGCGTGAGGGAGGCTTTTGGAAGCCTTCGTTCGGCATCGTCTTTGGGGGTGATGATCGAGCGGCTGAGCCGCTATCCAGAAACTGTGGGCCTCATAGGGCCATTTGTGGACACAATGGGGCTTTTAGCTTGGGACATTGAACACATCAAACGGCTGAGAGGTGCTGTCCGCCTGCAGATAGATGCTATTGATTTCTGCTTCCAGGCAGATGCGGCCATTACGGGCTTGTTTAGCTCTGCCGGCCTAGACGTGACGACTGCAGTACAGCCAGCGTCGAGCAGTATTAAGAAAGCTCGAAAACACGCTGAAAGCAAGTCTGGTGACAAAGAGCACCAGTGCATTCCGAAATACAGTATTGAGACGTTGGTAATCTAACTAGTGTAGTTGGCTTCAGGTACTCATAAAATCTCAGGATAAAGTCCCCTTGTCCGCTCTCATTATAAATAAGCTTTAGCACATCCAGACTTGTTTCATTGATCATTGTCCTGGTCCTCAATGAAGTCGTCAAGACTTGCCCATGTCATCAGCGCGAATGCTGCAATGATGAGCAGCCCGCCAGCGATTTCTGCAAAATTTATGCTTTGGCGCCATATGATGTAATTGATCACAGGAACAGCACACGTCGCGAGAAGCGATGAAACAGACCCCAGAACTGGTGAAGTCAGAGAGGTCAGCACCAAGAAAGAGCCCGAGAACGTGACATTGCCTACCACGGATATGATCAGGTATTTTGTAACTTGGGACGAGGGTAGCTCGAAAGTCTCCAGCTTCGTGAAATGCAGGATCAGTAATATAGGCCACATCAGAACAAAGGTACCTACGCCAATCATAGCGCCCACATAATTGGAGAAAGCGGCTTGTTTCCTGGCGGATACTCGTTGCGGAGGGCATGCAATTTTCTTGTATGCAACTTCATAGAGGCCGTACAAAATGGTGCCGACTGCTATGATCATGTTACCCATTGCTCGCCGGCGCCAAGTCTGCGACTCGTCCGCAGAGGCTTTATCGCTGTGAGGCGAGTTTCCCAGATACGCAATAACAATCACACCAATCACACTCAGAAAAACAGCGATAATTTTTGCTGCGGCAAGTTTTTCGTGGAGGAGTAAGACACTAAACAGGTAAGCAAAGAACGTGCCACAGTTGTAAATAGCCGTGAGGTCGGAGGTTGACGTCATATTCACAGCGATATACCAGGACGCGCCAGCCACATTAAGCGAAACTGCAAGAATCGCAGAAGTCTTGATGAAGTACCATCTTGTTTGTGCCTTTCCATGTCCATTCTGCTCCGCGATCTGAGTCGCCGTTCGCTGTAGTTGGGCAGTGTGTCTCTTGTAAAAGTCCGCGAGGCTCTCTTGTTTGCTGAGGCGTCTATAGATCCAAACAGAGGCGATTTGTAAAGGAAGCAGGAAAACCATGCAAGTGTGTGTCACATACATCACCATCATTGGCTTCTGATAGCCAAGCTCGCTGACGTAGCCGAGGACCTCGGTTTGCAGAACAAAGCCTACAATGGAAATGAAGAGGGCGATTCCTGCCATGATTTCTCGCTTCCGGGATGGAGCGGGAGTGGCTTCGGTACGCAGAGGTTGGTATGAGCCGCCAGACATTCTCAAGTTACTTCAAAGAATACACACAAGTTCTCCACATAAAGCCTGCACTCTAAGCGCAATTTAGACCGGGTCCGCAAGATAAGTACACAGCGATAGCGAGATAAGTCTAGTCTACCGTTGACTAAGACGTAAGGTATCAATATGAAGAGTGGGGCTTCGCACACGTGATGTACGCGTGAGCGACGCTTGAAGGTGTGTCGCAGAGCCCGGATTCTAAAGGTTTGTTTCCATCGCTGGTCGTTGTTCTATTGTTTTGGGCTCGAAATGTGAAGCGTCTAAATGTACTGTTGAGGCTTGTGTAAACTCCGAAGAAGAAAAAAAAGGCTGTTGTTACCTATCACGCACCCAGTTTCGCATATACAAACGACAATAATTTGGCGGTAGGGTTCATGCAGTACCGAAAGCCCACGACATGGTTCATTCATACCAAATGTCACGCCATAGCATACCTAGTCGATGGACAAGATGCGGTGAGAACTGCATTAGCGCTTTGTGCATAAACTGACGAGTTGATCGTACGAACTTTCTTATCTTATTTTTACAGCTAACTCTCCCATGGGATTTAAATATCGCCAATAATGAAACGGAAGATCTTCTCTCGCCAATTTCTAGGCGGCACGTACTGGTAGCGCTTCTCGTGCTCTTCAACTTCCTCGTTTCCAGACACAAGGTCTATCTCACTCAGTTTGAGCATCTTAGGCCGCTTCCAGAGCTTCCAAAACCCGTACACAAGAATGTCGAAGGGGATAATGACATAACTTAGGACGAAAGTTGTGGTGTTCCAGTTGCCTTTCAAAAACACAGCCCATCCTGCTAGGAACGTCATGCAAAATGTGGCAAACAGACTCAGATATGCAGTATATGGCTGGAACCAGGAAACAAAGTGCAATGATTTGCGATCTATGTTTTGAGCCTTCATCGCAAAGTAAAATCGAATATAAGTTGCGCTCATGAGTGCGTAGTTTGCGAGCTCCGCCGGGGTACCAATGGATACAATCCAGGTTAAGACTTGATTGGCGGAGTTCCCTAGTTGAAGCAACGATAGCATAGCTACCCCACTGACCAAACAAGCTGCTATGATGGGAACGCCGTTCGGCAGACACCACTTGAAAAACGGTGGCGCATGGCCTCTTATTGCCATTGCGTGGAGGGTGCGTGAGGCACAGAAGAAATACGAGTTGCCGGCACTAAATGCCGAGAGAACAAGGCCTCCATTCACAATGTGGGGAAGAACCGGGATCTTGAGCCTCTGCATTGCAATGACATACGGGGAGCCTGAAGCGCCACTGACGCCGCCTTTGAGGGCGGCAACTAATTCAGGGTCATTTGAGGCACAGACTATACCCATAGCCAACGTGCCAAGCATGAAAAAGGCACTCAAACGCCAAAGGACTCCTTTGTATGCTCTCGGCAAAACCTTGCGCGGGTTCATTGCCTCACCAGCTGCCATGGATACGTAGTCGGGCCCAGCAATGGTGTAAGCAGCCTGACTGAAGCAGGAGGCAAACCCCAAGAATCGACCCAGCGAACCATCGTAGTAGAATTCAGCAAAAGCACCGGGGTTGTTCCAATACCTGAAGCCATAGGCATCGTGAAGAGGATTACCACCAACCATCGTGATGAATGTAAATAGAAGAAGGCCTATAATGAGAAGAACCTTAAAGATTGAGAGCCAAAATTCAACCTCTCCGAACCACTTGACCGGGCACAGACTGTTGATGATGATATACAAGCCCAGCTGAGGTAGAATGACTGCCGCGGGCGTAAAGTCTGACCTCCAGTACTGGATGATGTAAGTAACAGAAGTAATCTCAAACGGAACGAGGGTGGCTTGAAGAATGAAGAAATTCCACCCAGAAGCAACCTCCATCGCCTCATCGAAAAACCTTCCTGCTAAACGTGTGAATGGAGATGAGGTCGGATATTGTGTGATCATTTCAGCAGTGGAGAAGGTCAAGCAAATGATAGGAATACACCATGTCGTAAAGGAAATGAAAAGGGACGCAGGGCCGCCCTTGTTGAACACATTGGCAATCTGTACGAACAGGGCTGTTCCAATTGTGCCCCCAATGCCTATCAGCTGAATATGACGGGGAAGAAGACCACGGTGAACTTCTACATGCTTGATGTTGAAAAATCTCTCGTGGTCTTGATCACCTTCACTTTGGGTGCTTTCTCGAGTTTCTGACTTGGCTAGCTTGTAAGGATGTATGTGAACTTCCGGAATGGTCTCATCATACTCCTCGGCGGTGTCTTCGCCTCCCCGTTGTCTCAAGATCCTATTCATTGGAATTGAGACCTAGGCTTCACTTCCTGGTATATAGTTGCGCCCAATCCGGTGGAAATCGAGAAAAACCCTACTTATAAGTAGCGTGGGCTATGTTATTGTTCCAGTATATCCGCGGCTATATTTCGTAGAGAAAAAAAAATTACCACAACCACGAAATGTGTCTTATGTAGCCTCTCGTCAGTGCAGTGCCTGGAATACTGACTAACAAGGGGAAATTGCGGGGGACAAAAACGTCCTGTTTAAGCTCAACAATAATAAAATGGAATCTGTACAATCAACATGCCCTCGAGCTCTTCTGCCAGCCGCCCTCTAGTTAGTCGTCCGCTTTTCAAGCATCATCACGCCTTTTTTTCCCAAACCTGGGGGTTATGCGGGAGGGAGCCTCTCCCGAGGTAGTTTCTATTGTGGCAAGGGTATCTTCGCCGAGGCCTGAAGGGGATCAAGCTGATTGCACACCGATCAAAGGGCGTGACGATGCATTAAGGCAGGCCACAATGCGCTACCCCAGATTTGCTAGCTCCTAAATTTCAAACCCTACATTATGCTTACATAAGTATACCCTAGATCAGCATCGGCATCGTCACAGAGCCTGCATATCGGTGAATGAATTGCCCTCTCTGCCCTCAGCCCGGTTTCATTCGCAAAAGCTCGTTCTGACACGCCTGATGAAAGGTCAAATTGATTTGAGTCCCAGGGATTCGGTCTGACGTCATACGCGTGAAACACACCGCAACAAGCCGCATGAATTGGTCTGTCGTCTCTTCGCCTCACTTCGAGGTGGGGGTGGGTTCGTGCCTCCGATAATTAAGTCTAGGCTCGCGAGATCTCTGTAGCCCCAGATCTGGGCTGCTCACAATGAGCCTCAGCGCGACAGTCGAGACAGAAAGCGCTCATGGTTCCGAGGCCATTCTTGACATAATCTCTCCCCATGAGATTATTAATCAATCTTCGTTCATTGAAGTCAGTTAGTCCCAATGGCAATGAAACCCGAGCAATTTCACTATATCTTGGTGGAACTCGGGTATAATCGAACGACACCCGCAACGGGGATCCCAACAATCATCAGTTCAATTACAGGTGCTAACTATATAAATTGAGTAGGAAGAGAGAACACATCGACCACGTCAACGCACGAACCCAATGTTTCTCAAGTCTGGACGAGGTCTGAGACTTTACAGCTCCCTTCTGAAGACCCCGGATGTCTTCAATGAGCCGACACTAACGTTCGCGGCTAACACCCCCGAGCGGGCTAAGCTGCTCGACGCCATCGCAAGAGTCACCAAGAGAGACATACCAAGCATCCCACTGGTAGTAGCGGGCAAGGAGATCCACACCAAACAAAAGAAGCAGCAAATTGGTCCTTATGATGGCAAGGTGATTGCGGAAGTCAGTCAGGCAACAGCAGCCCATGTCGAGGCTGCGATCGAGGCCAGCCTCATCGCAAGGTCCAAATGGTCCAAGCTGTCGTGGGATGCACGCGCGGCTGTATTTCTTAAGGCCGCTGATTTAATAACAGGCCCTCATCGATATGACATGCTTGCGACCACTATGCTCTCTCAAGGAAAGAATGCGCATCAAGCAGAAATTGACTGCACCTGTGAACTTGCCGACTTCCTCAGATTCAACGCCAAGTATGCAGAAATGCTCTACGCGCAGCAGCCCATGCGCAATGCCCCAGGAGTGTGGAATCGCGCGGAATATCGGGCACTCGAGGGGTTCATTTACGCCGTAACGCCCTTCAATTTCACTGCCATAGCCGGCAATTTGACGACTGCGCCCGCACTCATGGGCAACAGTGTCGTATGGAAGCCGAGTGACAATGCAGCCCTGTCTAACTACCGCGTTTTCGAGATTTTCCGTGAAGCTGGTCTTCCTGACGGTGTTTTGAATTTCCTGCCCGGCGATGCTCAAGAGGTCACGAAGGCCGTGCTAGCTAGCCCAGACTTCGCCGGACTTCACTTTACTGGATCTACCCAAGTTTTCCAGCAGCTGTATCAGGACATTGCGAAGAACCTGCCAGTATACAAATCTTATCCCAGAATTGTTGGTGAAACCGGTGGCAAAAATTTCCACTTTGTACATGGTTCAGCGGACGTCACTCTGGCCGCCCGCTCCACTGTTCGGGGCGCCTTCGAATACCAGGGACAAAAATGTTCCGCGACCTCGCGAGCTTACGTTGCTAAGAGCGTGTGGCCAGAATTCAAGGAGCAGCTTGTGAAGGAGACTCTTGCTTTAACCCAAGGAAACTCCTTGAAACCAGAGGGCTTTACCAGCTTTATGGGTCCTGTGATCCACGACCGTTCCTTCGCTAAAGTGACCGAGGCAATTGCTCAGCACAAGGCAGACGCCGAATTGGAGCTAGTCGCGGGCGGAAAGTACAGCGATAAGGCTGGTTACTATATCGAGCCCACTGTTTTTGTCACCCAGAACCCCACCCATCCCATTATGTCGACAGAATACTTTGGGCCTCTGCTTTCCGTGTATGTTTACGAGGACTCAGCCCTTGACGAGACGCTGAAGTTGGTAGACTCCTCTAGTCAGTACGGCCTTACAGGTTCTATTTTCGCTCGCGACCGAAGCACTATCGTGAAGCTGACTGAGGATTTGGAAAATGCCGCTGGAAACTTTTATATCAATGATAAGTCTACAGGAGCTGTCGTTGGCCAGCAATGGTTTGGGGGCGCGCGAAAGAGCGGCACTGACGACAAAGCGGGAAGCCAGCACTTGCTGACAAGGTTTGTGGCTGTGCGGAACATTAAGGAGAACAGTATGCCACTCGACGCTACATTTTACCCTTCGAACTATTAATTAACAATAACAGCCATGCTCCTTCCAAGTAACTATCTATCGATATCCAACTGTCCTATCGATGTTGCCCAACATGTGCATCATATACTATACATGGAACATCTCAGGGTTTAACAGTCGGCCTGTGCTGTGAGATCCGAGTTTATTTTGTACGGACGGTTTCTCCACCAAATGCGACGCCCGGACATAGCCCACAGCCATAAGGGAAACGCCAGCGTCTCTCTTACTAGCCACGAAAGTAGCCAGCTGGTGAGCGGGCGGGCATCTTGCGTCGTGTATAAAACCAAAATTCTGGAGTTGATCCAGTCAGATATGCACCAAGCCAAAATATGCAGCAAAGTCAGTAGCAAGGAATGATTGGCCATGTACGACAAAAACAAAGCATGAAAGAAGCAATCTGTGAAAGGCTCGACTAAGGTGGCGCTTGTGACCATGTACTTCCTCAGCCTGATCCAGCGAGCACGCCGCCACCAAAACTCCTTAAGATCAATGTGGGCACCTAAAGGCTGCACAGCTGCGTCTGCTGCGATTGCAGTCCTACCGCCTTTTGCCCACAAACTTTCCGAGATCATTTGGTCTTCAGCCATGTAACACGAAAAGGTCTGGAGGCCATCACCAGCGGATACGCCCGCTGCAGCATCGAGGTCGCTGCGGCGATAGAGATTAGACTTACCCGTGACGCAAGGGGCTATACCCACGGCATTTATACCGGTATAAAAGGTAGAATGTGCTGTCGACATGTAGGTCTCATCAAGATAGCCTCCCCATCCTGCCCCAGGTCCTGCCTGGGCGAGAGGGAGATGATGGACAAGCTGAACACGACCTTTCAATTTCGGCACAGCTCTAGATAACGTCTTCTTGTCGACCATGACGTTAGAGTCTAGTGCCCAAATGATGTCGTATTTAGCCCTTTTGTAGCCCTTCACCAGGTTGTTGACTTTGGGGTTTATTCCATAGGCAGGATCCGGACCCACAAGAACTTTCGCATCAATATGAGGAAACTCACGCAAGAGTTGATGAGCCATACTGACGGCGGCGTCTTGTGGGTCTGATACGCACATCAGGATCTCGAAGTGAGTATAGTCTTGCGTAAATGTAGATCGTAAGCACTTGTAAAGATCTAGATCACTGCTTCCTTTCATCGGTCTTATTATCGTGACGCCTTCTGCTTGCCCGTTCCTTTCAAGGTGGGGGGCATCACTTGTGGTATCAGACCGACACTGCCATACTCTTGCTGCGTGCAAGCCTATCCCAAGAAGTCTTACACTGTGTACTGCGAAAAACCAGACAATAGCCGTGAAATTGATAATCTCATTAATCTGGGACATCGTACGCTCAAAGATTTCGCGTGCCCTCCAGTAGTGCTTCAGGGTCGCCACACGAACGAGTTCTTTCGTGAGAATAACCAGAGTTTCTAGCGCTACTTTGGTCCTTAGCTAGCTAAAATTCCATCCGAAACATCAGACCTGCAGGTCAATCTAGTATGTAGCAGTAAGTAGGGTTTAGTGATTGGGACTGTAAACGCAGTACAACTTACCGCTACTTATCGAGCTGTGTGATCAAGCGGTACGGTCGCGGGTGTATGCGGGAGCCGACGAGGTGAGCGCGAGAAGCTCTGCGTCTAAAAACAAGTTGCGCTTGCGGCGTGGAGCTAATGGCCCTTTCCATATAGGTGGGGCTTGTTGCTAAGAGCCTTAAGGCCAAGTGGGCTGGACGATCTGCAGGATACACCCCCCATGCATACGTGAAAAGCCTCGAACCGAGTACCAGAGTCAAATTTTTATTCGTACCACCATGGGACATCGTACTTTTTACTGCTTCCCGCCTACCTCACTCTTCTCTCAGTGCGAAAGCCATGAGGGCCGAGCTGTTTAGGTCGAGCCGTGCCGTCTGTCTGACAGGCGAGCAATTGTCAGTAGGCTACGCTACCCGCGCCTTGCTTCATAATTATTGAACAGGTAATGCTGCTAGATAAATAAATAGGTTGATTAGATATGCACACGTTTCTTGGCTTTCCGCTTGAGCATGACCGGTATTTTTTCATCCTCCGCCTGGGACTCCTCCTGCGAAAGATCTATGTCCATATCGGAGGCAACCTCCTCGTCGTCGGACATGGCCTCTGCCTCATCTTCAGCTGCAGCCTGTGCAGCGGCTTTCTCTGCGGCCCGACGAAGCTCAACAGTGCGGCGACGCAGCAATTCGGGGTTGGCCTCCACAAGCTTGCGGTCGAGCTCGAGCTGGCGTTCCTTGTTTCCTCTCATGCGGTTCTTGTAGAATGCGCGCTCGCGTCGCTTCCTGATTTCCTCTACACGCTTCATAGCTTCCAGGGTCTTCCCGACCAGCTCTCTGTTGTAACGCACGGGGACGTGACGGCGCTGGTTGAACGCCAGCGTGGAGTCGACGGTCATTTCCTTGCCTGCAGACTTTCGGAACGCCTTGGTCCACTTCAGCTTTCGTGGATTACGCTTCATCTTGAAATTCTTGTGGCATTTTGAACGACAAAATCTGAACACTTTGGCGTCATTGCGAACAAATTGAATGCCATGGCCTGGATACACAGGCGACGAACAAAAGTGGCACGTTTCAACACGCATGGCTTCGTTCGCAGCGAGGGACCGTGAAACCAGAAAAAAATTACCTCATCGAATATTTTTCACGCCCGAGATTTTTTCCCATCACCCCACCTCCCCCTTGAAATTAGGGTACCATATACGGTTAGTCGGCACCATCGCCATTGTTGTATTTGTGACCCAGCTAAATTGTTTCGCGGTTCTTGATAGAGTCAGTGGCGCTATTACACTCGTTCCATGAAAGTCGACGAGTACGTTAAAGAGCACCCATACTTTACTGGCGCATGCGCCGCAGCAAGCCTCTATATTCTGAAGCTGGCCTTCACGAAAGCCGGTCCCAAGGGCTTCTACACCGGTGGCTTCGGGGACAAAATGACTAAAAAGGAAGCACTACAGATTCTCAATGTGAGAGAAAGCACCTTGACAAAGAGCCGGCTCAAGGATGTACACCGACGAATCATGCTTCTCAACCACCCGGACAGAGGCGGCTCACCATACCTGGCGACTAAGATTAATGAGGCCAAAAATGAGCTAGAGAAGCTCGACCTGAAACAGAAGTAGCTGCCCCGCGCTTACATGCTTTGTACATAGATCGGACACAGTAGTTTACGGGATGGGGCCGAGCTGTCATTTGGTAAACAGCGTGACAACATCCTCATCATGAATCTTGTGGTTCAAGCCACACTTTTGTGGGGAATGCTTCACGCTGGTCCCCCACACCATTGCGTATTTAAATTTTGTCTTGAACTCTCGATGTATAGAATTGCACACATCTTCGATAGTGGACCTTTGCTGGCGGACTATGACGGGCTCATTTAGATCAGGCTTGCTTCCTTTAGGCTTGGTAAACACGCGGTTGAGTCGCAGCATGTCCCAGATGCGTTCTCTCAGGTCGTCCAGGCCCAGCTCTTCCCGTACCGAGGTCACCACAGAGTTTGGTTGCCTAGCCAATCTATCAGTCTCCTCTAGTGAGACGGCATCGATCTTGTTGTAGCAGTAAAGGCAGGGGATGTATGATCGATGCTGAGCGTTGATCACGTCAATAAAATCATCTACAGTGATTTCAGGATCACGGATCAGTACGTCCGCGTTCATTATGCGGTATTCACGCAGTAGCATGGCTATCACTTTGTCGTCCACGTTCGTAGGGGGCTGCACGTAGGTGACTTTGACACCCCCGGTCATCTTGATCTTGAGATCTACATCAGGAGGCTGGCGATTGAGACGTACACCAACGCTCTCCAGCTCGCCCTCCAGAATCTGGCGCTGTGACTCTGGTTTGGTGGCGTCCAGCACCATCAAAATAAGATCTGCCGTGCGGGCAGTAGACACGACCTGGCGGCCACGCCCCTTGCCTTCGGCAGCACCCTGGATGATACCAGGCAAGTCAAGGATCTGAATTTCGGCCCCGTCGTAGTTCAACACGCCAGGCACACTTGTCAGCGTGGTAAACGCGTAGGCAGCGACTTCACTACGCGTCTTTGTGATTTTCGAGAGGAGCGACGATTTGCCGACAGACGGAAAGCCTACAAGCGCAACCCGAGCATGTCCCGCTTTGGCAACCTCAAATCCTTGGCCCCCTGAGTTTTGAGAGCCGGGAGGGGGCTCCAAAAGCTGCTGGCGGAGGCGCGCTAGCTTGCCTTTGAGCAGACCGATGTGGTACTCGGTCGCCTTGTTTTTCTGCGTTCGCGCCATCTCCTGCTGGATCTGCTCGATCTTATCTGTAATGTTCACCATTTTTGAAAATGCGTTCAGGTACTTAGCGCAAGGCCCCAGGACTAGAAATATTGATGGTGTGAGCCAAGGACCAACTGCGCGAGGTCGAAGGTAGGGAGGGCGGTGGCCTTGCCCAGAAAATGAAATACTCGTTACGAAGAAAGCTTTGGCTGAGGAGAGTCTGGCGTGAGCGAGACCGCTTGCATCATGGAATATTTAGGCTTGTCAACTATACCTATGTTATGTTACTGTAAATCGACGACTTGTTGAGTGGGCGAACGCTTGCCTTTGTGGACCTATAGAACATACATAAGATAACGACATTTCCATGAACAACGCGCTGGTGTCGCTCTGCTTTTGTAGCAACGCATCGTTCGCCGCACGCCAACTCAGATTGCTGGGAGCTTACGAATTCGAAGAACAGAAGTTTCTGCTAAAAATTATGGAAACAAAAGTATTTATAGATCAGCCTCATCACTGTCACTAGAAGAGGTCCCGTAAACAATGATCTCGTCTTCCTCATCCGGGTTCAGCTCAATGACGCCATCAGATTCGGAGTCTGAGTCTGAGTCCGAGCTGGAGCTGGAGCTGCTCTCAGAATCTGATGAACCGGAGCTAGAACTGGAGCTCGAGCTCGAGGAGGAACTGGCCTCAGAGTCAAAATCCCGCGAGTAGATGACGATTCCGTCTTCGTTGTCATCCTCAGAAGCACTGGTGTCTTCGTTCTCCGCGTGAGCGAGGAACTCTGCGACGGCATCAGAGTCGAGACTCTCATCATTGGGGTCAATCTCCTGAATACGCTCGTCGTCAGAGTCTAGAAAGTCAGCTGCATCCGAGTCGCCATCGTCCTCATCGTACTCCTCTATGATTATGTCCTCGTCGTCCGAGTCAGAGTCGGAGAGTGAGCTGTCGGAAGTGTCTGCGTCGGCCTCAATAAGGTCAAGGTCCTCGATATCAAGCTCGTCCTCAGAGTCCTCAGAGTCGGAAGTTGCGATTTCGTAGCTGGCCTCAAGCACATCGGTGACGTCCTGCATCAAGTCGTTGGCCTGGGCAATGTAGAGAGCGACATGCTGGCGGAATTTGCGCTGAGCTTTGCCGTCCGCAATCTCAATCAACGCCTCAAGACGGTCAATTAGTCCTTGCAAGGCATCAATGGTGAATTGAAGGAAGTCAACATCGCCTACCAACTCGTCGAGATCAAGCGCAGCCAATTGATCGTAAATGGCAAAAAGCTCGCCGGCCTCCTCATTGAGAGCGGTGTTGCGAACCTCACGAGAAACGGCCCGCCTGGACGAAGAAGACTTCTTTACAACGCCGCCAGCAGGACCGCGACGGTCGCCAGCCTGGCGGCGGTTTTTGTTTCGCTGCTCAAATTTCTTTGGCTTGCTCTCGTCGTCACTGGGAATGTAGACGTAAGGCATTGGGAACTACTCTGGTTGTCACAAAGAAGATGTATAAGGTGGCAATGTTAGGCACGGCTTCTGTTTATATAGCCTTCTACCGTGAATTTTTCGAACTATTTTTTTTTCATGTTAATAAGAAAATCTGCAGTAAGTCGCACAGCCCTAAACCTGGTATAAATGACCTAGAGGGCGGATAATTGACTGTGACCTCTTATAAGTCTCTCATAGTGCGGCCAAGGCCCGATTGATCCCCAAACTTTATAGGTTAGCCACTTTGCACAAGGGGTAAATCATGCCATGGCTGCCTGTCTTAGATTTGTTTACAAGTCCAAGAAGGAAAGCTGGTCGTTTCGTGCCCGCACCCTTAACGTCAGCCCTTACCCACCTCCCTTGCAACGATCGACGGCGGATGACGCGAACATTCTTCTGCTTGATTAAGGCGCGCCCAAAGGTCACGCCACAGCAGACATTGCCAGAATTTTGGAGAGTATGCTGGTTCATGAAAAGGCTCAGGCTGCAAAAAATATCATCATAAGTAATGGCGACCCAAACTAGCGAAAACCAGCGGAGCGCACATATAGACATATGTAAGACTGTCTATCCATGTCACAAGTTCTACGTCTGCCCGTCTAAAGTCCTTGGCAATCCCTGAAGAGTAAATGGGATTGACCATTGGCCTCACTTAATTTGCGATTGCGAAACCCGCAATAGGACAGTCTGATCTCCGGGACAGACTGTATTGAAGCTCGCGTCATACGCATCTTTTATCCTATTAAAGGACAGCCACATGACGGCGATCAGCCTGATCAAGTGAGGCCCCCCCCCCCCCTGACCTCGGAACCTAAGCTGCGGTCTCAGGTCTGACAAATTTGCTACCTGACTAAGGGAGTTCTTTGTTGACCAACTGAAATAGTTCCATGGCAAAAAGCACTTTGAGTGGGCTTCAGAAGGATGTTCTGGCCCTCTATAGGCGGTGCGTGAGAGCGAGTTTCCAAAAAGGCCCTAGTCGAGCCGAGTTCGTACAATTTTCGCGAGAGCAATTCGAGCGTCACCGCGACCTGAGTCGCAAAGATTTTGCTACCATTGAGTACCTGTTGCGCAGCGGCCACCGGAAATTGGAGATGTTCTCGAACCCGAATCTCACACACGTACATTGAGCATCGATTGGCTAGCTCGGACTTTACATCTTGCCCAAACACGCTTAACCTCGGGCTAGACAATTTTCCACGGCTTCCCCGGATAATGCGCACACATTGGGCAGGGGTTCCCCTGGCTCAGCGCGCCTGTCTCCTACTTATGGCTTGCATCGGCTCACGCTCGGTAGCCAAGCTGTAGGTTTGGGCGGGGAACCTTGCAGACGCCGGGGCGGCCCCCACCCTATATATCTGGCCGAATTTTCTGGTGGACCCAAAATTGGCACTAACTAGATAACTACCAACGATGTCTGAAGAAGTTGACCCCGCTCTCGAAGCCACGCGCCAGGAAAGTGCCCTCCTGGGACAGGTCAAAGCGTTCGCTGCCGGCGGCGTCGGTGGTGTCTGTGCTGTCCTTTCGGGCCACCCCTTCGATCTCGTCAAGGTACGCCAGCAGACAGCGCCCAAGGGGTCGCCCTCAGCCACAGCCATTGGCGCAACGCGAGTCATTCTTGGCAAGGATGGCCCCATGGGGCTATATCGAGGTGTTGGCGCCCCCCTCATTGGCGTCACGCCCATGTTCGCCGTCTCTTTCTGGGGTTACGACGTCGGCCAGAAAATTGTGAAGGCGGTGAGCAAGGCCGGCCCCAACGATCAGCTGAGCATTGCCCAAATCTCGGCAGCTGGTTTCCTCTCTGCCATTCCCATGACGGCCATCACGGCTCCGTTTGAGCGCATCAAGGTCGTTCTCCAACTTCAGGGACAGGGGAAGCTGCCAGAGGGTGAGAAGCCCCTTAAGGGAGCGTTCGACGCGGCCGCCCACATCTATAAGAAGGGCGGTCTGAGTTCGCTCTTCCGCGGCTCTGTCGCCACGCTCGCACGCGACGGCCCTGGGTCGGCGCTGTATTTCGCCGCCTACGAGTATGTGAAGCGTCAGAGCAAGGACGAGAATGGCAACATCTCTCTGGGCAAGATTATGGTTGCTGGAGGCCTTGCTGGCGTCGCTATGTGGGTCCCTGTTTTCCCTATCGACACGATTAAGTCGAACCTCCAGTCTAGCGAGGTGCCCGTCTCTATCGGCCAGGTAACGCGTCAAATTTATGCTCGCGGCGGCCTTAAAGCATTCTTCCCCGGTGTGGGACCGGCCCTCGCGCGCTCCTTCCCTGCGAACGCGGCCACCTTCGCCGGCGTCGAGCTCGCCCACCAAGCTTTCACCGCGTTCGGCCTTTAAGGGGTCGTCGCCAGGCGAAGTGTCTCCTTCATAAAGGCTAGCCTAGATAGAATAGCCACTACTACGTGATAGCCTAGAATTAAGCAATGTATGCCCCTTTACCACAGAGGTGCGGCTCTTTTTGATTTCACGCCCTCACAATTGACGGCCCTTCCGCGCGCAACGCCGCGCCCAACGTTGGCAGTCTTTCAGCCTGCAGTGAGTGGCTGTGTATCGACGCCAGTACAACGTGCACGAGCTCGATGTAGAGAAACATCTATTGGTTATACCACCCAGTCGTGAGCTGATATAGACAAGGAGACCTAAACTGTGTATTCTATTTATCATCATAAAGCATTGCGAGTTCGCTGAGAGACTTCGGCAAAATCCAAATTCTGCCGGCTGCTCTGAATGTTAGCGTGAGAAAAATCTCAAAGGATTAAGTAGAATGACACTACACATAGAGAAAATCATCATGGAAAGGCGCTATATAAAAAATTTGGTCCCGTCTTAGAAGCGATTTTCAACATTCGAGTTCCATTATCGCGCGCCTGCCACAGCCACTCCAGCGACGAGTGCAGAAGCAGCCGGACCGCCGTGCCTGAAATAAGCACTTCAGACTGCAGACCTATCCCTGCCACACGCCCAAGCCCGCGCATCCGCTCGTCTCGACACGCGCCAGCCTCTTTGACGGGGACGCTTCACAAGTCAATGCGAGCCTTGATTCAGAGAGTGAAAAGTGCGAGCGTCACCGTTGACAGCGAAGTACTGAGCAAAATAGAAAACGGCCTTCTCGTTCTGGTAGGTGTGGCCCCCGGTGATACCGTTGAGGACTGCGAAAAGGTGGCTAAAAAGGTCACCAGCCTAAGGCTCTGGCCAGACGAGGGTGATACTGCTCAGTGGAAACGAAGCGTTGTCGACACTCGAGGCAAAGTCCTGTGCGTCTCTCAGTTCACCCTTTATGGCAGGGTCAATAAAGGCGCAAAGCCGGATTTCCATGGCGCGGCCAAAGGAGAGCATGCGTTCAACCTCTACCAGACCGTTCGCGAGCGCATTGGTGCGCTGATGCCGAACGGTATGACGGACGTAGGTGATGGCAAGTTCGGCGCGATGATGGACGTTGCTCTGGTGAACGACGGGCCCGTCACAATCATGTTTGACACGCAAGAGAAGCGCGCTTGAGCTGCGCACTGTGAAAAACCGAAAGACTAGCTTGACCACCAACGGGAGACTTGGTCAAATCTCGAACTTATGCGAAAAGTGGGTCCATGTCTAGACCGGTCGCGTAGGCCAGCGACGAAGAAGGGAGAAGGTTGACGATAAGGTGCGAAGTGCTTGAGTCGCAAGCTCCTCCCGAATTGGCTGCTCGATACCGTTGAGCACGCAACCTTGGAGCGCCACACATGCGCATATTGAAGGATCGGCCCTGCCGCTGACGTGAAAGACGATGGAATAGCTTTCCTGTGAATATTAAAACTATACAACGAGACGCTACGTACCCAAAAATTCTATGATGAGCAGCAGCGGTTTCCGGCCATCGCGGGCCTATTTGTCCGCCTCCGCTGATGCGAGTCTCTCCTGGAACTTCTGCTTGTAGATGGTATCCATGTTTCGCAGCATTGTGACCTTTTCAGAAAGCAGTTTATCCAGGTCCACCAGATTTTTGTTGAGTGTCTCGATCTTGCGGTCGAAAAACTGCACCGCTTCGTCTCCGCTTTTCTCAACGTAGTAATTAGTGCCTATGTCGACGATGAATTTGTGGTTCTTCGAGGCCTTTCCTGCAACATACAAGCTTGAAGTCATGGGGACCATCAGATCCTCGCCAGAAGCAGTTTTTTCCATTGTGCTTTTGACGCTGTGGCTGCAGTCTATGAATTTTCCAAGAACTTGTCTCAGTTCCGCCGAGCTCTGACTTAGATGGTCGATTTCTGCCTCCAACTGCTTGCGGATCTCGGAGAGCTGATGGAGAGACAACGACGTGACGTCCACCCTTTCCGACATTGCTGTAAGTCGTGCGCAGTGTCCTCCAGTGCTACGAACCTCTCTCTTCTTCCAAGCCTCTTGACAAAGTTCCACAACACCCCGAGGAAGGTAAGGGCTCAAGCACGAGCAGAGGAACGCGAGAACAGAACCACTCTTCCACGCCTTAAGCTTCTAAGAAAAAGTGTGTGAGAAAGAGACCTATAAATAAGAAATGGTGTCTATAGCTATTCCAGCAAGCTGTATCGGCCAGGCCTCATGCAAGAATCTGAGAGATGCAAGCTACACTTTGTATCAAATAAGCAGAGCATGCATACTGTTTGGTGTGACCGAAATCGTCATATACGACGCTGTCGAGCCGCAGCCAGACTCTCCTGCGGACGCCCCTAGGGAAACCCCGAAGAAAATCAAGTTAGATGCTGAGCCAGAGCAGGAGCTCAAGGTTCAGCGAACAGATGACCGAAGGAACCCCGACACTATTGTTTGTGCCAACCTGTTGCAGTACCTCATCACACCGTGCCATCTGCGTAAAGTCTTGTTCAAGCCTATTGGAAATCCGAGACAATTCAAATATGCACGCCAGTTTGAGAAAATCCCGGGGCTGCTAGACAATAAGCATATCATACAGGGAATTGCTGTTCGGCGGGAGAAAAAAAGGAAGCTCGAGGGCCAGAAAAAGCTCTCGAAACGAGACCGAAGAGAGGCAACTCAGACACCATATGTCAACGTGGGCTTCAGCAAACTTCTGAAGCTCCGTGACGAAACACTTGTGCCTGTCAACACCAAGGTCGTGGTTGATCTGAAGAAGGGCACGGTGATCGACGAACAATCCATTGAGCTGAGGGATGCAGGCATCCTGGGCTATAGCGTACGCGCTGTCTCGCAGTTCAGCCATATCTTCACACAGTCTCCTCTCAAAGATGGCTACAAGCAGTCCATCTACGTTCCATGTCAGCAATATAAGTCGAAGAAGCCCTCTCAACCTCTCATCCAGCCCGCAGATCTCGAAAAGGTCGGCACCGATGGCCTGCTTATAATATTTGGCACATGGAATGAGATTCAGCAGGCAGTTGCCGGCGACGAGGAGCTAGACCTTGATGATGCCTCGGCTCTTTTCGATGGAATCTGTCCCGGTTTAGAGCGCTTCAGGCCTGAGGATGCTATCATGACCTCACTGGCCAGAACTAAAAGCAGTCGATCATGAGCTGAATAATTGACATTTACTCCATTACACGTCGAGCGTTGCAATGCAAAGTGGCTATTCTGATCTAAACTATCTGTGTGAACGAGAAACGAATGGCTTAGAATCTCTAATTTTCAAAAATGTCCTCGGCCTCTTTCTCAGTCCAGAGTGCCTCGCAAGGCCTGCTCTTGCTCGATCGATTCAAACAATGACCTAAAATTACCCGCTCCAAAACCATTGAAGTTCTCGCGCTGAATGATCTCGATAAATATCGTTGGTCTGTCTGCAAGAGGCTTGGTGAAGAGCTGGAGAAGGTAACCATTCTCATCGAAATCGATCAGGATGTTCAAATCTTGAAGGACTTGGAGATTTTCGGCGACGCGCACCCGGGACCTGCTCAGTCGCTGCTTGAGGATGTCGTAATAGGTGTTGGGAACACTGATGAACTCCACGCCCCGCTCTCGCATGGCGGTCACAGTTTCTATAATGTCCTCTGTCAGGAGAGCCAGGTGTTGTATGCCTGGTCCACCATTGAACATATTGAACTCCTCCACCTGGCTCCTCTTCTTGCCAGGTGCCGGCTCGTTCACCGGCATCTTGATCAAGTCGTTCGCAGATGCCATGACAGTGGAGCGCAGAGCAGAGTACTCTGTACAGACTTGTTTGTCATCTACCGACCAAAATTTGTGGAAGTTTAGCGCTGCTCTGTAAAATTCACACGTCTTTTCCATCTGGTCCCACCCCTGATTGGCTACACAGTGGTCAATCCTGATTATTCCAGTAGAATCCATATATGATTCCATCGTGGGTTTCATTTGCGTAGGCGCACTAAACCCCGGCATAAATGTGTCCGAGTAGTACCTGCTTCGATCAATGAATGTATGCGTGCCGTCACCAATAGCTTTGATAGATGCCACATGTACCTCTCCGTTTACATCGGAGAGCACCGTGGGAGCCTTTACCGGTTTCGCGCCCCCATCGAGGGCGGCGGCGTAGATCGCAGCGACGTCATCAACGGCAAACGCAACATCCTTGACAGCGTCACCATGGATGCGCACGTGCTGATGTATATCCTCGACCAGCGACTCGTTTTCTGGCTGGCTAGCCTTTGCGCGAAGAGCACAAGTAAAAATCATGGTGATCGAGTTTTTTTTAATGACATGCGAGCAAATGTCTTTAGACCCGGTCTCAAGTCCTCGATATGCTGTCTTTTCGAAGCCAAACCTGCTGCAGAAGTAACTCGCGGCCTGCTTTGCGTTGCTCACATACCAGGTAACATGGTCGTAGCCAATAAAGGAGCCGGCGGTTTCGTCGCCTATGACTGTCTCTATAGATGAGTTTGGGGTGATAGCGTCCATTTATCGGAACTAAAAAACGTGCTCGGGCAAAACTATCTCTAGCAAGTAACAACGGCCTTTTAAGGTGCTTTTAGAGTTCAGCTTGGGTCGGGGAGAGAATCCATTGTGGGCCCCAAAGTACCAACCACGGAGTAAACTTTCTCTCATGAGAGGGCTGGTAGGGCATGCTCTTCGACCTGATCCCACTACTGAAATTTAACCGTACCTGGAGAAAGATTGCTTGTGCGACTGCGTGTATCGCCGTCCTACCCGACCTATACGAGGGCGAGCACAATCACCAACGTTGAGGCTGGCTTATCTATTATCCCCTGACGGGGCCCTGATGGGGGCCCACTGGGTTAACAACGATACGAAGCAGCTGCCCAGTACTAACAGTGTCTCGTTCTCATCGAGGCTGTCATCAACTTGAAGTTCCCAGTCAAATTGAGGACGCCGTAAAGGTGCCACCTGAGCGACTCGTTCGCGCCCGTGGAGTCCAATCTTTTCCAAGTAGCGGGTTGAGTAGGTCCAGTTGTACTTGGTATTGTCCACCATTCTAAAAGAATGGTCTGGAAGTCCACCATAAGTTGCTCTTTTCTCTCCTATAGTGACCCTGTTGTTGACAGAGTATCCGCTGGTAAGAATCAGCTCTCGCTGTAGAACTCCACACTTTATCAGCATTGCGGCTGTCCTTGTCCTAGCGCAGTTCATGCACCATTGGGTTGAAAATCGATTCGAGCGCTCAATGGTATAAAGAAGCTCACCACTCCCGGTGAAAACGTTGATCTTAGTCCTCGGTTCCTCCTGACTAGCTCGAAGAATAAATGTCTTTAGTTCTCGCGGAAGGGCTTTCACCGAATCATTCGGGTCTTCACCGTGATACAGACCCCGGGGATGTAATTTAGACCACAACTCAGATGTATACGGGTAAAGCCCAACAAGCATAGCATCGAGCGCCTCGTATGATGCTTCAGAGGAATACGTGCAGAAGCTCAGTGCTTTGTTCAACATGCTACGGTCAGAAAGCTTATTAGGTGGCGATCCCAAACTTTCTACGAAGAGACTCTTTTATAGTTAGGTGCCATCGAAATGCCACATCTGGCTCCTGAGGTGCGCGCGCAGAGTTTCAGTGCCCTGACGTGTTACATTCAAAGTGGCCAGCATACATGGCAACACGACCTCTGTGAGTCGGGTCGACTCAGAGCCATTAGGTAGCGCGACTCCAATCGAGCTCTTTATGGTGCCACGTTGATGCCAAGAAGTCTTTGTTTGTACACATGGGACCGACGATAGTTTATCGCAGGTATGAAAATGTATGTCTTGTCTACCTTATGGAGCCTGGTCTCGTATCTAATTTTGGGCCGTCTTGACAACATCCTCGCATTTCGCCTTGGTTATGCCACACCTAGATATTTGAGAGTAGTTTGAATACATTTAAGTGGATATACTCCAGCTTAGCATCGTGTCGCATTGGGTCTTAGCATTATCTAACTAAATGTACCTCCAGACACACTAAAATACGAAACCGTCCCCAATTAGTTAGTCGTAGACAGCTGAAGCTTTACAGCCTATATGATTACCTGTATTGAAGTTATAGAAACGCTACAGCTTAGTTCGGTGGGCCCTCACCAGAAGTTTTGAAGGGTAAAGGTATGAAAGTGGAATGCTGTTCCAAAAATAGCCGTAGCTTCGGCGTGGCAGAACAAGTGGCAGCATTTGTGGACATGATGGTTTGGCCCTAAAGTGGAAACCTTCCGATATATTGTGTGCGGGATTACAGATACGAACAATGGGAGTTCGCGCCCAACTCTTATATCTAGCCGAAAGTCACTTCGGCATCCAAATCCGGTGAGCTATGTCGAGCCATCTCCACAACCAGGCGCGGCACGCGCAAGATCAACTTACGTAACACCATTTATGTAATGTCATATCGAGCACAACACCCAAAACAAACAAGAGCGTTGACATCCCAGACTTACGACATTCTTTCCAAATGATGTTCTCAACGATTGCAGCTGCGCTACTTGTATCTTTGCCCGCTGTCTCCGCCGTGGGTGATCTGGGCCTTTGCCTTGGCGTCAAGCGCAACCAAGACGGGCAGTGCAAGTACACCGCGGACTACGAGAGCGACTTCGACACTCTCTCACAATATACAAAGACTGTTCGTGTGTACGCTGCGAGCGACTGCAACACCTTGCAGCAGATAGCGCCCGCGCTCGAGGCCAAGGGGTTCTCGCTGTTCCTTGGCATCTGGCCCAATGACGACGCCCACTTCGCGGCTGAGAAGCAGGCGCTGCAAACCTACCTTCCCACGATCTCAAAGGACACGATCCGGGGCTTCACCGTCGGCTCTGAGGCACTGTATCGTAAGGACATGACCGCGTCCGCCTTGGCTGACAAGATTGGCGACATTAAGAACTTCGTCAAGGGCCTGAAGGACAAGAACGGAGAGAGCTATGCGTCTGTTCCTGTCGGCACGGTCGATTCCTGGAACATTTGGGTTGATGGAGGCAACGAGCCCGCGATCCAGGCCAGCGACTTCGTTTTCGCCAACGCCTTTTCGTACTGGCAGGGTCAGACAATGCAGAACGCCTCCTACTCGTTCTCGGATGACATCATGCAGGCCCTTGGTCGCATTGAGTCGGTCAAGAACACCAACGACATCACGTTCTGGGTTGGCGAGACGGGCTGGCCGACCGGAGGCGAGAACTTCGGGAACGCGTACCCCACGGTTGAAAACGCTCAGAGGTTCTGGAAGGAGGGCATCTGTGGACTCCGTGCCTGGGGCATCAACACCTTCGTTTTCGAGGCTTTCGATGAGACCTGGAAAGACAGTGGCGTGGAGCAGCACTTCGGTATTCTCGACGCCAATGGCAAGCCCAAGTTCGATCTTTCTTGCCACTTTTGAATCGCTTACGCCGCCAGCGCGCGGCCCTACCTGATACCCCCCCCACCCTTCATTCATATAATTACGGCAAGCTTTCGTGAAGCTGATAAAAATCTATACAGAACTCATTCTACATACATTCATAAATCGTGTTTGAAATGGACTCCGTCTTACACATTCGTGTTACATGAGCGGAGTGACCCTACCATAATGTTAACAATGGAGAATCCAAACCATTGCGACAAGACCATAGCAAATCCCATGGCATGAGCGTATCTAAATTTCTACCCGAGCCCGTTTACGCTATGGGCATGAGCGATATAGTTTACAGAAGTATCTTTGCATACGAGGTTGTGCGGCCCTCTGCGCACGAGATTTGTTAGATTAGGTGCCGTTGATGATCATCTCTCGGTCGTGCTTATGCTGATGATGGACATGGGGCCAAGCACGAATAATTTATTTTCGGAGAGATGCGTATGCGTCGCGCTTCCGTATGCATAAATTTTTCCTTGGATCCTGCCCCCAAGTCATTGGGCCAAGGGCGTGAGATCATCTCTACGAGTCAGGGCCGAGTAAGGCGCCAGCTTCCCTGGCCACAAATTAGAACGTGACGCTGGAGCGCCTCATGCCCGCAGATCGCATTACATCAATAATATCACAAAGATCACTAGGGGTAGCGCTAACTATGCTCTAACGAAGCCAGTATTATTTGCTGCTGTTAAAGGCACTGGTTTGGCCATGACCACGCCGTCAAATGTATGCATACTTGGTCATAGCCGCCGTTTCTCGCATAAGCTGAGGGCAAACATCAGATGTTTTGCACAACAACTGCAGCCGCACGAGTTAAAAGAGAAGGCTTGGCCGCTCGAGTACCTAAACCCTGGCCCTGTTGGCTGGTGTATGTCGGCTCTCGGCTCGGCCCAAGGGATGATCAAAGCTATTGAGGGTTGATCAAACCGTAGAAGGGTTTGGCGAGGTGAATTCCCTCTATCATTGTGGCCCCGCTAGATAGAGGTTATCAAGACCGGCAAAAGGAAGCGGGGAGCGCAAAGGTTCATAGTAGCTACTATAGGATTTTTAAGGGGGTTTTTAACACAAGTGTCTAGTCTCCTCGGGAGGGTCACGGGCTGGTGGCGTTCGCGTTACAACTTAGACATTATCAGGTCGGCAGTGAGGTCTCGTCAGCCGAGTGCATATGTACGTCGGACAATGCAAGGGTAAGCCCAAGGTGTGGGTGGGCCAAATAGAAAAAACCACACGTGAGTGACTGATCTACGTGTATACAAAAGTGGCGAAATCGCGTACAAAATTCTAAATTAATTGGCGTCGGAGGAGTCGATCGAGCATTCACCGGGAAGTGTGGACAGTCTGCGCCAATGACAGTCGCTGAAAAGAGCAAACCGGAAGAGGATGTTTCTGACTTTGATGGATCGTTGCTTAGCAGTAGTGGGAAGCAGAGCGAGCCTGCCTCGCCCGTGCAAGATAAGCGCGAGACAAAGAAGGAGAAGAACAAACGCAAGGCAGCAGCGAGAGAGGATCCATCTGTGAAGGCGAAGAAAGCTCTCGAGGAGAAGTATAGTCAGCTCCCTGTAGACGAAGCTAATGTCCTACGCCAGCAGACTAACTTCGAGACGCCTAACGCAAACTTTTTCACTCTGTATCGCTTCGCAACGCCAATGGAACGCTTCTGGGTGGTTTTGGGTATATTTTTTGCGGTCGTTCACGGAGTTGCACTCCCAATGTTCACGTTGGTCGTTGGTGCGATCACCACCAATTTTAACTCGTTCATTGCCGAGCAGAGCCTTACAAACGACTCGTTCCAGCACAACGTCAATCATAATTCCCTCTATTTTGTCTACATTGGTGTTGGCACCTTAGTGGCGAGCATCATTGAGTCCTTTGTGCTAACCCAGCTTGGAGAAATACAGGCGGGGCGATACCGAAAAAACTATTTGAAGGCTATCATCCGCCAGAATATTGCTTACTTCGATACCATCGGGAGTGGACAGGTTTCTACTCGCATAACTAATGACACAGCAAGCATTCAAGAGGGAATCAGCGAGAAGCTCGGAAACATCGTGCAGGGTATTGCCACCTTCATTACTTCGATTGTGATCGCTTTTACACAACAGTGGAAGCTGTCGTGCATTCTTTTGTCGGTCGTTTTCTTCAACTTCGTCACGATGGGTGGAGGCTCCCGTTTCATCATCAAGTACGAGTCTCTTAGTGGCTCTCAATACACTCAGGGGAGCACAATCGCTGAGGAGGCTGTGGGATCCATCAGAAGCACTGTTGCATTTGGGGTCCAGGAACGCATGGCGCAACGCTTCGACAGATACCTGAAGTCATCATTGAAGCCCGCCGAGAAGTCTGGTATGACTCTCGCTACCATGCTTGCGTGTATTTGGGCAGCTCTCTTTTTCACCTATGCTTTGGCCTACTGGGAGGGATCCCGCATCATCGCCTCTGGCGAGGCAGACATTGGTAAAATTGTGTGCGTTATCATCGCAATGCTAATCGGCAGCTTCCAACTAGGAAACGTTGCGCCTAATGTACGTTTTGTCGCCAAGGCCATCGGTGCAGCGAAGACCCTGAATGAAGCTATCGACAGAGTCCCTGTCATCGACGCAGAGTCTCATGAGGGCTTGACAATTCCGGAGCTGAACGGTAGCATCGAGCTGCAGCACGTTAAGTTCCGGTACCCAAGTCGCCCTGATGTGCTTGTTCTCAGGGACTTCACGCTGTCAATTCCGGCCGGTCACACAGTGGCTCTGGTGGGAATGTCGGGCTCGGGAAAGTCCACAATCGTGAGTATTCTCGAGCGGTTCTACCTTCCGCTCTCCGGTTCCGTGACCCTCGATGGCGTTGAAATTAGCGATCTGGATGTGAAGTGGCTTCGCCAGCAGATCGGCTTTGTGCAACAGGAACCTACACTTTTCTCTGACTCGATCTACGAGAACATTGCCTATGGCCTAATCGGAACTCAGTATGAGAACTCCTCCGAGGAAGAGAAGAGGGCTCTTGTGGAAAGAGCTTCTAAAGAGGCTAATGCGTACGACTTCATTCAAACCCTTACGGAGGGTTTCGAAACTAATGTCGGTGACCGCGGATTTTTGCTCAGCGGTGGCCAAAAGCAGCGCATTGCCATCGCACGGGCGATTGTATCTAACCCGAAAATTCTGCTTCTTGACGAGGCCACTTCCGCACTCGACACTAAGTCGGAAGGCATTGTACAGGACGCTTTGGACAGGGCCGCTGAGGGTCGCACCACTATCGTGATTGCTCACCGTCTGTCGACCATCAAGGACGCTGACAAGATTGTTGTTATGAGCAAAGGAGAAATTCTTGAGCAGGGTACCCATCAGGATCTTTTGGCAAGTGGTGTATACTACAAGAAGCTTGTTGCCGCCCAGCAGGTCGCTCCCCTTGAAGTAAGTGAAGACGAGATCAGGCGGGATTACTCTGAGAAGGCCAAACCGAATGCGGGCCTTCCGGTCCAAGAGGACAAAAAGGTGGCAGCGGATCCGGATGAGGAGGGCATGTCTTTAGATCAGAGAAATCATGTCGTCATACCCGGTATCGAGAAGCCGAAAGACGGGAACATTTGGCGTTATATGTCTCTACTTTGGAAGCTTAACAAGAAGGAGCATTGGATGGTGATCTTTGGAGCCATCAATATGATCTGTTTGGGCTACTGCTATTCTGCCATGGGCCAAGTGACGGGCCACACCGTCAAGGCCTTGATCGTGGTGCCGGAGCAATACCCCAAGATGAGGCACGACGTCAATGTGCTTTCGGCTTGGTTCTTCTTCATCGGATGTGTGGCATTCATTGTGACGATCATTGGAATCTCGCTGATCTCGGTAGCCTCGCAGCGGCTAGTTAGGCAAGTGCGATTGAACCTGTTCCGCCAGATGATGCGACTGGACATAGCATTCTTCGATCATGCTGATAATAGTCCCGGCGCGCTCACCTCAATCCTTGCTAAGGAGGCACGCGCCATCGAAGGCCTCGGTGGCGCGACAATGGGCCAAATTATGCAGTCTCTTACCACCCTGATTGGAGGAGTGGCAACTGGTATTCCGTACAGTTGGCGCGTGGGTCTTGTGGCACTAGCAACAGTCCCTATTCTGCTCGGGTGCGGTTTCGTTCGCGTAAAGGTCATGATGACGCTCCAAGAGAGGGGACGCAGAGTCTACGAGGGTTCAGGAGCTATGGCTTCACAGTTCACGTCAGCCGTACGTACCGTCCAATCGTTGACGCGAGAGGACGACGTCTCCGATCGTTACGCTGATGCCATTTCGCAGCAGATCAAGAGCTCGAGGTTCGTGGTGTTCAGGTCGGCAGTTCTTTACGGACTTTCGCAGGGTCTAACCCCATGGGTCATTGCACTTATCTTCTGGTGGGGATCAACGTGTCTAAGGAAGGGACAGGTTCAGATTCTGAACTACTATGTTGTGTTTATGACTATCACGCTCGGTGCTCAGGCAGCTGGACAGATCTTTAGCTATGCTCCTGATATGGGCAAGGCTCGTGAAGCGGCTGGAAACGTTTACCGAATCCTGACGGCTCGTCCTTTAATCGATTCGTGGAACGATGAGGGCATTGTGCCTGAGCCGGAGAGCGTGCGAGGCGACGTCGAGTTCCGCGACGTTTATTTCCGTTACCCCACCCGCACTCAGGTCCCTGTCCTCTGTGGTCTGAACCTATCTGTTCAGCGTGGCCAGTATATTGCCTTGGTCGGTGCCTCAGGATGCGGCAAGAGTACGACTATTGGTTTGGCCGAGCGGTTCTATGACGTGGAGAGCGGCGAAGTGTTGTTCGACGGCAAGAACGTGAAGGACTACAATCTGCAGGCAATGCGGTCGCATATTGCTCTTGTCCAGCAAGAGCCCATCCTCTACAGCGGCACTATTCGAGAGAACATTACCATGGGCTGGCCCGGCGATGAGTCTGAGGTTACTGACGAAATGCTTTACGCAGTTGCGCAGAAAGCCAACATTCATGACTTTGTGATGTCTCTGCCAGACGGCTATAATACGGTCTCGGGCTCTCGGGGGTCGCTTTTGAGTGGTGGACAGAAACAGCGCATTGCCATTGCGCGAGCTTTGATCCGCGACCCCAAGCTTCTTTTGCTCGACGAAGCTACTTCAGCCTTGGACTCCGAGTCCGAGAAAGTAGTACAGACAGCCCTCGACGAGGCGGCCAAAGGACGTACGACCATAGCCATTGCGCACAGACTGTCGACAATTCAGAAAGCGGACATCATCTACGTTTTCGACAAGGGCATGATTGTGGAGCAAGGCACTCACAACGACTTGTTGAAGGTGAACGGCAGATACGCAGAGCTCGTCAAACTCCAGTCTTTGGAGGAGTAGTCACTCCTGCTCTGCTTTTTGTCCCGGTCAGCGGTCATTGTGATACGTTTGGCCAGTCGATCTTGTAGGCCGATCTTGTATGTGGTGGAGGCCAATTTGTATAATACTAGCTTCTTTATTTCTTTGGGTATTTTGCAAGTACCGCCTAATTCACCTTTATTTAACTATTTACGAGAATCATTTAACGACAAACCCATCTAAGTAGAACACCGATTGGCACCAGTCAAGCCTAAGCGTCGCGCGCGCGGGCCAGGCAAATTCACTGCTCAGCGACATAAGTTCGGGGGAGCTTCATAACGTGGAAATGCGGCTAGTCTTAGCCTAATTAGGGCCCAGGTCTGCGTTCACAGGTATGGATTCACATTATACCGGGGCGAGTGGATGAGTAATCATTTTTCACTAGGGCCCCGGTAAGCTTAGCGCACGAAGAGCCTACGCGAATCTACACCAGACCGGACCACATCAAGCATGTCTAGCTCGAACCTTTCGTACGACCTCATTTGGGCTGTGAGCCGCAAGAACTCGAACTACCTCGTGAAGCGCTCGACCAACGGCGGTGCGTACTTCTCGAGCGAGCCGCTGAACTCCCAGGGCGTCTACACCAAGGGCGCTTCGGGCTTCGCCAACAGCCATGCTTACGGTGTTGTCGCGACGAAGGACGGCGTCCAGCTCCTGACCAAGGACAACAAGAACTTCAACAAGCCCGCCAAGGCTGTCAAGGTTACCCCGTTTAGCTCTAAGGAGGCGGCTGCCAAGAAGACTGACGACGACGAGCTCGAGTTCGCGATCACCAAGGCCGCGGCTCTCGAAAAGGCTCTCTAAATGTCTCCTCTTAGCGGCTTAGTCCCATCAAGTCTTTAATTTATATTAGCATCTTCGGCTCTTTCCACGTATTGAGAAGAATGCAATTTCGCAGACGTACTTGTGTGAGACCGCGTTAGAATAGTTTCGCTAGACGTTATTCCTACATGATACGAGTCCCTCTGCCTGGGTGTGTGCAGAATTCAAGCCATAGGCTTAGCTGTTCGCAATTCCCGAAATATGATGCCGGCCCGGTAGTGGTGTAGCATAGTATATCATGGAAACCCAACAAGCAGCAAGTGTCAAGCTGTGTGCATGGTCTGCTCCGCCAATTTACCATGGTTAAATTCCCGTTATGCCGCTCATTGTCGCTTCCAGATCTGTGGATGCGTGCTCGCGCACCGCTTACAGAGGTGCATAACGCCGATCCATCTTCGCTGAAGACGGCGCGCGCCTTACGATCTGCAGCGCATAGCTGCAGCATGTGCTCCTACGTTTGGTCACCTGATAAGAGATCCTTTATATCGGCGAACTACCTGTGGGGCGCGTGATGAGGGCTGCCAGATCACGTCTGGTTGTATGTGACCCTACGCCACGCGCTTATTGAAGCAATACAATGTAGGAGAAAGCAGCCCCCACCCCCATCCCCCCCCCGTATAATAATTGTATAGGCAAGGGTAAGACCAGCCCGTTGAAACGGAAGAATAGCGCCGAAAGTCTCATTAAAATATATAGTAGTAAGTCCGCTTCGGACGGCGAGCAGAGCCGGATCGGTCGATGCGAGAGCATAGGGCTCTCTGCCAACAACAGACTGTCGCATTGCAGCCTATAGGTGGGACCCACGGCGCACGGCGTGAGGCAGAGTGCCTCGGCCGTCAGGCCCCGGCGCGTCATTACCCTGTTGCCCTGCCCAGCGTTTTTACGGTCGACGCTCCAAGTCCGCCTGCCCCTCATTCACGCTCCCCACTCTCACCTTACCCCACACGATTAAAAATACACCGAAGATCGCTTCGTTGTATATCTGAGTCCGCCTAGCCCGTCCCAAGCCGCATCTCTATATATATAGGGAGACGATCGCAAGTACCACCTGATTCAGCCCAGCAAATTGCGAGCCTGACATCAGTTAGCCGTAGTTCTAACCACCTCCAGAAACACCAGAAGCATCACACACATGGTTAAAGCAGTCGTTGCCGGCGCCGCGGGTGGTATCGGCCAGCCCCTGTCGCTCCTCTTGAAGACCTCCCCTCTCGTCGACGAGCTGGCGCTCTACGATGTAGTGAACTCGCCAGGTGTGGCGGCTGACCTGTCCCACATCAGCACCCAGGGTGAAGTGCACGGCTTCCTTCCCGCCGACGATGGCTTGGCCAAGGCACTGAAGGGCGCTGACATCGTCGTAATTCCCGCTGGCATTCCGCGCAAGCCAGGCATGACGCGCGACGAGCTCTTCAAGATCAATGCTGGCATCGTTGCTGGCATTGCTGAGGGCATTGCCAAGCACGCGCCGAAGGCCTTCGTGCTCGTGATCTCGAACCCCGTGAACTCGACCGTTCCTATCGTTGCTGAGGTTTTCAAGAAGCACAACGTGTTCGATGCGCGCCGCATCTTTGGTGTGACCACCCTCGACACCGTGCGTGCGAAAACCTTCATTGGAGGCCTTGTCAAGGCAGACCCCAAGGAGGTCGAGGTGCCGGTCATTGGCGGCCACAGCGGCAACACTATCGTGCCCCTGCTCTCTCAGTCCAAGCCCAGCGTCAGCTCGCTGAGCCAGGGCGACAAGGAGAAGCTGATCCACCGCATTCAGTTTGGTGGCGACGAGGTTGTCCAGGCCAAGGCGGGAACTGGCTCGGCAACGCTATCGATGGCCTACGCAGGCTTCCTTTTCGCGGAGTCGGTACTCAATGGCACGAAGGGCAAGTCTAGCTCGGCCGCAGCTTACGTGTACCTGCCAGGCATTCCGGGTGGTGAGGAGATCCAGAAGCAGGTCGGGGTCGACTATTTCGCGGCCCCGGTCACTTTCGGTCAGAACGGTGCAGAGAGTGTGGCGAATGTTCTCTCGGGCCTGCCCAGCGACGAGGCTGAGCTGGTCAAGGTCGCCATCGGCGGCCTGAAGGACAACATTCAGAAGGCGCTTGACTTCACAAGCGCTCCTGCTGCCAAGTAAGTACCCTCGAGCTTAAGCTGCCCAGAAGAAAGGTTTTAGGCCCAGACGATCTTCGGCAATTTTGCTCGCTTTCGCGCATGCCGAATAGAATACTAATACTAAAACCAGGATTTGAGAGATGGATTACTGCTAGAGTCTGTTAAGCAACCACTGTTTGCATGACGAGTCCTATAAATATGATTTAACTATGGCTTTTTTTTTAGATTCACCAAGTTCCTCGGGGCTCGGCTTTCTCTTCGGAAAGCCTAGCCTACGCACTGCTGGAAGCTTTTACTGGGTCTTGTCTTGCCCGCTCTATGCGTGTGGTTTGACCAAGAGAATACGCGATTAAAAGTTCGCTAGCGCACCGAGCATGAGAGAGTCGCGCCACGCCACTTCTTAACGCGCACGAGGTCAAGAGCAACGCCGAGTGTTTCGAGGGCTTCGGCGTTTCGAAAGGGCTGTGGCCACGCAATCGCGAGCCAGCGTCTCGCCTCTCACGTTAGGGCAGGTCATAGCGTGCCAACGTTGGCTCGTAAGGCTTCTGGGGCCCCCGGCCTTCGGCAAACCCACGTCGCAGGTTGCGCCCGGACGGAGCTAGAACGTGTGTTTCTCGGGAGCTATTACTCAGAGGCTCGGCGTCCGGTTGAAGGCACGGGCTGGAGTGTCTCAGAGTGTCGCCCAAACTCCCTGGCGGGGCCGGCCATCCGGACGCATTGCGTTATCAGTCCTCGCATAATCCGAAGCCACAACGTGTGTGCAACGGTGTGTCCAGGCGTGTCTCAGACAGCTAGCCTCCGTTGGGCAAGGGAAATTTATCATCACCAAAGCATCTAAGTTTCGCGACGTCATGCAGCTTATTTAGCCAGCCGGGGCTCCGACGGTGTGCTCTTTTCACGTGCGGCGTTGCAGTCGTCGATGTTTTGTGTATAAAAAGCAAAGGAGCCCGGCTCTATTAGGCACACCAACAACAACTCACTTCTAGCTTCCAATTTTACAAGCTCCAAATGTCTTCCACATTCATCAAAGAAATCTCCACGCGCCGCACGATCTACGGTCTCTCGAAGGCCAACTTCCCTCTGAAGAACGATCAGGTTGTGAAGCTCACGGAACAGGTCATAGCGAATATCCCCTCATCGTTCAACAATCAGACTAACCGCGCGGTCGTGCTGTTTGGCAAGCACCACGAGAAGCTGTGGAGCGAGACTGTGTACAATGCGGTGAAGGCCGTCACGCCGGCCGAGGACTTCGAGGCCTCGGCGCAGAAACTCACGGCCTTTGCCGCCGCCTACGGCACTGTTCTGTTCTACCAGGACACGAATATCACGCGCGCATTCGAGGAGAAGTTCCCGATCTATGCGCCGAACTTCGTTCCATGGACCGAGCAGACGTCGGGCGCGGCGCAGATCGCGCTCTGGACGGCTCTTGCCCTGGAGAACGTAGGCGCCAACCTGCAGCACTACAGCGAGCTTGTCAAGGACGAGCTGCGTGCCGAGTACAACATCCCTGAGGGCTGGGTGCTTTCTGCGCAGCTTGTCTTTGGATCGAAGGTCGGCGAGCCGCTGCAGAAGACCACTCTGTCCAGCAGCGAGACTACACAGGTTTTCGAGTAATCTCGACAGAGCCCGATTTTTTTTTTTATTAAGTAGACATCAATTTTACTAGAGTCAAACAAAGGCTACTCTCGCCGAAAGCCTGCCAACTACACGCTCAAGTTTACGCAACATCTCAGGCAAGTTTCGCTCGGCTCATGGTGTGCACCTCTCGGAGGTAAGGGCCGTTACTTCTAAGGACGCAGTAAAGCTTGTTGCAAAGAAGGTGTAGGAGCCGGGGCTGTTCAGAGAGGCCAGACATTTAAGCTATTTGGATGAGGGCAAGGGCCGGCCTGTTGGGATGATCCGGCGGCCTGAGGCGGCCTGAGGCGGCTTAGGCTAGCTAGGACTGGCGCGGAGTTCCACAGACAGACCAAGCAGCGCGCGTGCCGTACGCGAGGAGCTCGCGAACCCGTGCATCGATGCAATGCGCCGACGACGCATTCATGCACGAACGCGGCGTGTGAGGCAGCCTGCCGTTCCCCTGGGCTCCTCCGCGGCGCGGCAAGGGCAGATCGCTCCACTTCGCACCAGCGGGAGGGCGGAGGAGCGGATTACGTGCTGCGCCTAGTCGATGTAGTTGCTGCGCGCATAGCGAGGTCCTACCTCTGGCGACACCCACCTCTGGCGACACCAACTCATTACGGCCAATGTTCATTTGTATTCCTATTCCGCTCGACCCCATTTTCTGGTTCTTCGGCTGGCTCTTCTCGGGGGCCTGCTTCCGCCAGCGCAATCAAGCTCAATGAACGCGCTAGCCGGAGCGCTCGCGTGTGCGCACACACCCGATTGCTGCGGGCCGGTGCGAGCGCCCGCCAACTGCACAACCAGTCCTGCGCGCACGGGCTCCCCTCACATCCACTCATTCAACCTGGCCTGCGCTCAGGTGGACAGGTGGTTCCT
This sequence comes from Starmerella riodocensis, assembly GCA_004124955.1. Classification (NCBI taxonomy): domain Eukaryota; kingdom Fungi; phylum Ascomycota; class Dipodascomycetes; order Dipodascales; family Trichomonascaceae; genus Starmerella; species Starmerella riodocensis. The sequence continues at coordinate 115,764 of NRDT01000002.1, forward strand.
TTGTAGCGGCTCAAGCCGCGGCTCTAGCCACGGTTTCAGCCATCCCATTAGGGACTGGCCGTGATCCTCCGCCCCGCCAGGTTTGTGCTCGCGCGCCGGCCTGCGGCAGCCCACGACCCCACGCCATTTTGCGGCGCACTCGCCTCGCCCAAGAGGGAGACACCCGCCAGGCCCCACCCCCTCTAGGCGGGGGTGGGGCCAGGCGGCCGTCTGACCGCAGGCTTGGCGAGCCTGCCCTTATCGCGCGGCCATGTCACTGAGTATGCAGGGGCCCTTTGCAGCACTGTGCCGGCGTGGAGAAGCTTAAAGCGGAGCGCTGCCAGAAACCCTGGCGCCCTGCGAACCTTTTTTGAGATCGAAGCAGCCGTAGCCGACGCGCGGCAGTGGGAGGATGAAGCGGTCGTTTGAGGACGAGCAGGACTGCGCGGCAGGCGTGGCCGTGATGCCTCCTACCCACGCAGCGGCGGCCGGCCCCGACAAGCGGTCGCGCTCCGGGTCGCCGCCGATGGCGGTGGGCCCGCTCATCTTCAACGCGGAGGGCACCGCGCTGCAGCCGACGCTGTTCGAGGCGCGGCCCTCCTCGCTCCCCGGCGTGCACCGGCTGGCGGCGCCCGCGTCGGCCGTCGTGCGCGTGTGGCTGCCGCAGCGGCCGCTGGCCGAGTTTCTCGAGGCGCCCCTGCAGGCGGTCCTGCAGGCCATCGACGCGAAGTGTATCTTCGTGTTCGACACGCGCGCGTCGCCGCTCGAGCCGCTGCTGGCGGGCGTCACGTCGCGCGGCGCGCTGCTCGCGCACCCTGCGGTGCGCCGCTTCGGCATCCTCGTCAGCCCGCACGCGCCGCCGCAGGGAGAGCACCTGGCAAGCGTCCTGGTGCAGGACCCGGCCGGGGCGCTCGGCGCGCTGTGCAACCACCGGCTCTACCTGGGACCCACTGCCGTGCTGGTGAAAAACAGCGAGGTCGTGGCCACGATGATGCTGAGCCGGGTCCCTGCAGTGGTTCAGCGCACGCTGGACGAGTGGAGCGCTCTCTGAGCAGCTCTCGCGAGCCCCAACCATGTGATGTAATTTGTATTGTTTCAGTAGTATAGCACCCCTTGGCTATTTCTCTCCAAGATCGCCTGACAGCCGCGCGAGCTCGCTCGCGCGACTGAACGAAGTTCGAGCAAGCGGCACTCGAACAACGGCGCAATTGGCGCAATTGGCTCCCAGTCGGCTTCCAACTGGCTCCCAGTCGGCTCCAAATTGGCTCCCAATTGGCTTGCAGCGGTCCTCTCTGGGCTGGCGGGCGTCACTCAAGCGGATGCGCGCTGTGGGGCTATGCCTGGCTAAGCTTGGCTATGCTTGGCTATGCTTATCTGCGCACGGCTACGGTTAAGCCAGCAGTGAGTCGCGCGACCCATGCAGGCGGGTTAGGAGGCGACGTTTCGACCGCCCCGATTTTTTCCTCTTCATAGTTCACTCGACTAGTGCTGGGAGCGCGGCGACCCTGCTTGTTTGCGTTTTGCGGCAGGCAGCGGGAGCGCGCCCGGGCTCCGCGGGCCCAGTCCACGGCGGCGCGGAGCTTGGCCGGCCCTGGTCGACAGAGGAATGTCCAATATAATCCCCGGGGCGCTTGGCCGTAGAGTCCTGGTTTCAATGCGGACGACATAGCAGGATAGAACAGAGGCATACATAGAGGTACATAGCTGGCGCCTCAGCGCGCACGCACGGCGCGCTGGACGCCCAGGATGATTTTGAAGAACACGAAGGCCACGACGACGGCGCCCGCGACGAACTGCGCCTTCTGCTGCGTGGAGAGGAGCGCCAGCAGCGGGTAGGGATAGAACCCGTTGATGGCCGCCGTGTGCTCGAACCAGTACCAGTACGCGCCGCCGCACGCCGCAAAGAGCGCGAGCGGGCCGAAGAAGCCGCCGCGCCACTGCCGCTGCGCGAACACCGTCGCGCTCAGAAACTCGAAGATCGCCGGGTACAGGTGGCACATGCGGTCGAGCGCGGGGTCAATGCGCACGCCGAACCGCTTGTCCTTCACGAGGTCGTTGTTGTAGAACTTCAGCGGCCAGTACAGCAGCGTCACCACCACCTCCAGCGGCGCGCTGACCATGAGCAGCCAGCTCTGCAGCGCCGCGGCGCTGCGCAGCCCCGTGAGCAGCGACACGACGGCCAGCGACTGGTGGAACAGCGACACGACGATGCTGAGGATCGTGAGGAACTGCAGGTGCCCGCCGTACGAGCGCGCCACCATCGACGCGGAGTCGCGCACCAGAATCTGCTGCACGGCAGAGCTGTACACGTATACCGCGTACGCGGACAGGCCGAGCGCCAGAACGCGTTTCACCGTGTGCATGGCTCGGAGGGCGGGTGGCGGTTCGGTGGGTGTTGTGCGCGAACGCTGGTTCCGGTGGAAGGGTCCTTAGTGGGCAGTGGTGGTAGCCTATACGTCCGCCGGCGTGCCGGGGGGGGGGTCGTGGTCGGGGGGCGATGGGTTGGTGTCTATCGGAGCCCGCCGGTGTTTGTTGCCTTGCCCCGATACCCCCAACATCGTCTCAGTAGATGCGCGACGCGCTTCTGCCCCTTCCCACAAGCTTGCCGAGAACGGTGCGTGGCTAACGTCCGTGAACGGTGTAGAATTATCTTGGGCGGTAGTAGTTTCATGTTATAAATGCAATTAAGCAAAGTTTCCTCGGTCTGAACACTTCGGTCGGCCCGCTAACGCGTTCCAGCCGCTGGCGTCCCGTCTCAGTACGCGCCGCGCGGCCGAGTGGTGTGGCACAAAATGCTGCCACCGCGGCGCGGCGGCGGCGCGACGCAGATACAGATTGTCAGTGTGGAGCTTTATAATTTACATAGCGGCGCAAGCTACGCGCTCGAGGTGTCGTAAGGCATGTCGTATTAGTCGGAGGAAGTCGCCGCGGCGGAGCTGTCTCTTGGGGTTTTTTGGTGAGAGTCTTAGAGTTTGGAGAGTCTTCGCGTTTTCAAAGTGTCTTGGGGCCTTAAGGAGGCAAGTGGGCGCGTTCGGCGCTGTGCAGAGGGGGGGAGGCGCGCGGTCACTCGATGCGAGACTTCTTGCCGCCGCGCTTCGGCGTGTATTCCGCGGGATGCAGCCTGCGGATATGCTGCTGCTTGTGGGTGGCCGCCTTGCGGCCCTTGAAGTCGCGCCCGCAGATCTGGCACACCTCGGTGCGGTACTGCGTCTGGCCGGAGTCGAGAGGCGAGCCCGGCGTGGAGGCGCGCGACTCCGAGATCGAGCCGGGCGCTATGCTGGGCGCCATCCCGGGCCCCATCCCAGAGGCCATCCCGGGCCCCATCCCCGGAGCCATCCCGGGTGACATCCCGGGCCCCATCCCAGGTGCCATCCCGGGCGCCATCCCTGGAGACATAACGGGCGCCATCCCGGGCGCCATTCCGGGGCCCATCCCAGAGCCCATGCCCGGTCCCATACCAGGCGCCATTCCAGGCGATACGCCGGGCATAGCGCCTGCCATGGCCGGGGGCGCGCTGCCGGCGCCCATCTGGCCCGAGAAGCCGGGGCTCATCGGCAGACTGGAGGATGGCGGCTGCGGCGTGACGACGGGCGAGCCGAGCGCGCTGGACGCGCCGAGGGGCGGCGGCCCGCCGCCTCCCGGGGCGCCGCCGCCGCCGGCACCGCTCGCGGCCGGGCTCTCGCTGCGCGTTGGCTGCGGCGTCGCTACGGCGCTGGGCATGGGGCGCTGCAGCGTCTTCGGCCCGCCCAGCTGCCCGGCCAGAGCCGTTGCTGCGTGCGAGGGCACGGCCGGCGAGGCCACCCGTCCTATGTGTGCTGGACCTGGGCTTTGCGGCAGAGAGGCGGCGCGGCTCTGCGGGCCGCTCGTGGGGTGCAGGTTGTGCGCGACCGGGACGCTCGTGCGGCTGCCGCCCACCTCGTGCGGCGGCGCCTGCGCGGGCAGCTGGCCGGCGCTCGCCAGCTGGTTCACGGCCAGGCGCTGCTCCTCCTCGTACGGAAGCGTGCCAAAGGGCGTGAAGATGCCCGCGACGGGAATGTGCGCGAGCATGATATGCTGCGGCGCGGCGTTCTTGCCTGCGCCGATCTGCAGGCGCCGCTGCCGCAATGCCAGCTCCCGCGGGTCCCAGCCTGCCTTCGCGCGCTCGTCCTCGTCGCGCGCCTCGAACAGCCGCGAGCGGCCCACCGCGTGGAACGGGATCCCCTCGACCGCGTCGATTGCGTCGCAGATCGCAAGAAGACCTATGCTGTCATAGTACGACGGCGAGGGACTCATCGCCGGCTGCCGATACGATCCGTCGGAGGAGGCCGCGCAAGGTACAGGCGAGTCTGTGTTCCCGAAATCCTTTATGGGCGGGTGCGTGTTCGCAGGTTTGGGACGAGGGCGCGGAACTCGACTAACACCCCGTAGCACGTTTTGAGGTCACGAGGCAGGCAGAAGGCGGTGGTATTTCAAACTGCAGGTCGACCCTGGTGCAGGACCCTTCTGCAGCGGCGCGGCGCGGGCGGCGTCGCTCGCGCAGAAAGCCCCAGGCTCGCAGCGCTACGTAACGCCGATTCTAAGAGAAGTAAATGCCACAGGATCTCGGCTGAGGCACGCACAACGCTGGAAGGAACGTGCTGACCTTTTTAGATAGGTCTATCCCCGTGGACTTTGACTTGCTCAACTCGCGAGACGCGCGACTCCTCTCAGTACTACTCCAGGCACGGCCCTCGCGCGCAGGCGCGCAGGTGCGCGCGCGCGCGCGAGGTTGCGAAGAGGAGTGCAGCCCTATACTGAATGAGACGTTACATGTAAAAACATTGTATAAATAAATAAATATTCATACGAGCAGCACGGCGTTGACCGTCCCGTCGCGATCCGGCTCGTTTGTGATCTGCGCGTACTTGCCCCACACGACTTTGCCGCCGGCCGTGACCAGCCCGAGCTCGCTCACGTTGACCTCGATGATAGTGCCCCGCGTGAGCACGCCGAGCTGTGTGTACATGGGGCTCTGCGGGTTCTTCTTGACCGACAGAATCGGCAGCGACACCGTCACGCCCAGCTCCGGGTGAGTCACGTTGGCCTTCTTCTGCCGCAGCGCGCTCGGCCGAATGATCCGCTCCGACTTCACGGGGCGCCGCGTGAAGCCCTCGCCAACAAACGTGTGCTTCGTGATCATGCGCTTCCAGCTCTTGTTCTCGCGCTTGCCTGTCTTCAGCGCCTTGAACATCTCGTCCTCCGAGATGCCCCGCACCTTCGGCAGCGGTACGCTGAACTTATCCGCCTTCTCCAGCCGCTTCTGCTTGATGCTGGACGACAGCGCCTTCGCCGTGTTCGGCTGCTCACGGTCAAGCAGGTATGCTGGTAGCGCCTCGTTGCTCGGCGCGGCCTCGCCAGCACCTTTCACCTTCGACTGCTCGTGCTGGCGAAGCTTCTTCTTCATCTCGGCCTTCTCTGCATACCGCTTCTTGGCGAACATCTTGGCCCGGAAGCCGGTCAGGTTCTGGGCATCTTTCGCAATGCGGTGGCCCTCTCGCGCCTCGCGCTTCCGTTTTCGCTCCTCGTAGTCCAGCCTGCGGCCATACTTCTTGATATGATCCTCAATGTACTCGTGCTGAGGCATTGTGGAAGTTGGTCTCTATGGGTCGGCCCGTGGCTTTCCAAATATTTTTTTTTCTCCAAGGCTATTTCATGCTTCCTCTCCCGTAACCTGCCGGGTTAGGAAGATTGGCAGCTTCTCCCACCTTAACGCTTCAGTCTCTTTTTTTTCTCGCTTCGGTTCCCAGCCCTCCGGTCTAGCTGTAGGACACCTACCTGGAGGAAGGGAAGAGGAGAGAAGAGAGGTGTTGGATCACGCACGCCTGGAAAAAAAAAATATTTTCCTTGTTCCACAAAACGATCGTCATTGTTGAGCTGCTCCATTGAGTCTTTAGTGAACGTCGAGGGACATCCGATGGAAAGCATTGAGGCTGTGGCTAAAAGCCTCACCGACTCTCTCGCGAGCGACAAGATTGTCGACGCGGACACGCTCGCAGAGACGCAGAACGGCATCTCGCTGCTCGCTCTCAAGAACGACGCGCTACTGTCTTACATATCGAACCTGCTCCTCCTTGCTGGCGCACAGCTCGAGCAGAATGCGGACGTCTTCAGCGACGCTCGGCGCCGCACGATCGAGCAGCGCGTGACGCTGGAGAAAGGCGTGAAGGGGCTCGAAGCCAAAATCTCGTACCAGATCGATAAAGCTCTCCGCGCCTACCGGCAGTCGCAAGACGAGGCCGAAAAGGCCGCGCGCGCCGGCAGCGACGACTCCGACTCCGACGCGGAGGCGATCTCGTACCGTCCCAACGTGGCAAGCCTCAAGAGCGCCGGCCGCCGCGACGGCGCAGCGTCGGACGATGACGTCGGCGCCGACGACGACAAGAAACGCTATGTTGTGCCGAAGATCTCCGCCACCCTCCCCTCCTTCGACAAGGCTCGCTCGGCGGCGCCGCGACGGCGCGACTTTGCTTTGGAGGAGTATCTCCGCGAGTCTGGCGAGGCGCCTATCGCAGAGCCTTCCATTGGTAGCCAGATTCAAGACTCCGGCCGCGGCGGAGAGCGCACGGAGCGCGACCGCAGAAAGGATCGTGAGGTCCAGGAGTACGAAGAATCAAACTTCACCCGCATCACCAATCCATCTTCTAAACGCGCGCGGAAGGCCGCCTCCCAGCGACAGCGCGATGCCACGACCAAAAACTTCTTCGGCGAGGACTGGGGAATCCTCGATGGCAACGACGGCAGGAGGAACTCCACGAAAAAGCGCAAGACTAGGCGCTAAAACTTTCCTTATTTTTATTTATTGTAACTATACATCATGTGAATCGTTCCGGCCTCTTCCGCGCCGACGTCGTCGCTAAGCTCACCACAGAAGTCGTATTGGCGCAGTTCGTTTTGTCCTTTCAAGTTATGTACTCTGCAGGCTATGCGGCTCACCAGCTTCTGGACAGAACATGACGAAAACTAGAAATGTAGGAAGAAGTGCCGAAGGCTTTGAGTTTCTCGCAATGTCCTGTTTTCTTAGAAAATGTAAGGCAGGTAAATGTACGGGCAGCGGCGCTTGTACTCCTCCCAGTCATCACCATACTTCTTGGAGCATTTGTCGAAGTCACGCTTCGTGCGGTGGAGAATCATGCAGAAGAAGAAGACCGGATAGAAGTAGGGGAGCGGCGAGTTGAAGCCGGTGATCAGGGCCCAGCAGAGGTTCTGCGTGAAGTCCGCAGTGTAATGCGCCTTGCGCGCGTACTTGAACCAGCCGTCTGTCAGTAAAACTGAGCCAGACTTCGTCTCAATGTAGCTGGGGTTCTCCACAATCGTGTAGGGCAGTACCGGGAAGGCCTTCCGATAAATCAGCTTGCCCTGCATCTTGAGACGGAAGCTGTTCTTTTGACCGTTTCCGGTGTCGAAGAAGTAGTATGCCACGGAGATCAAAATCCACAAAAACGTTTTGTAGCCGGTGCTCAGCTCGTAGTCTTGCGGATCGTGAGTGTACAGATACAGCGTGTTGTAGCAGTAGGTGAAGGGCACGCCGCTGATGTTCCAGAAAATCAGCATGAAGCCGAACTTCTCGTAGTACATATCCCATGACGGTACGATAAGGTGCTCACCCTTTGCGCATGCGTTTCCGTAAAGCCAGCAGCCGTAGAACACAAAGCAGGCCTGGCTGGTGACGTATCCGTACCTTTCGTACTGGGACAGACAAAGCGCGAGCGACAGGAATACGAGCGTAAACCAAGGAAGACGTACCTCAAAAAAGAGCTTGTAGTCCACCTTTCCGAGTCGCGGGTACAGAGGCGCGCCCATGAAGAAGTCGTGAATAAGATTACCCGACATGCGCACAGCGGTGCCTTGGTAGAGAGACTGCACGTAAATAAACACGGAAAAGGCAAACCCAATGATGATGGAAACGGTCATAATCTCACCAAATCGCTCAAGAATCACCGGAAGATAAAAGATCCCGGTAAAATGGAGGCCAAGCGCCAACGCCAGCGACACATACAGAGCCTGGTACGCGTTGCAGTAGTAGTCGAGATGCTTGCCGAGGTGGTTGACGTAGACGCCGTTCGTCCACAGCCCACCGGGGAGCCACAAAGCGAGCGCGAGCTGGAACACAAAATAGCCTCCCTCGATGGCCCAGGCCTCGCGCGTGGGGTAACAGTACTGATACGCCAGGCTGGCCACGCGTTTGGCGAACGCCACATAGCTTTCTCCAGCGACCGGAGCCATCAGCTGCGAGTCGTTGGCGCGGCAACACACATACATGTACCACATCAAAATGGGGAAGCATACCATCATGGCCAGGTTTCCCGGCCAGTAGCCGAACTCCGTTTCGCCATTGTACTCGGTCACATCGATGGACTTGCTCACGGGCGTTCTGGCCTGGCCCGGTCTGGATGCTCTAGAGTCCGCAGCAGCTCTCAAGGGCTCGGCATCTGTTTTTACTGTCTGTTCAGCGGCCTCTCGGGCTTGCCTCCGCGTAGTGACCATAGGGAAACTCTGAACAAGTTCAGGTTCGCCTCAGACGCAACGAATCACGTGTATGTAAACAGGAACGCTGGGGTAGCGCTTAAACGGACGCGAAAAGTTGTATCTGGGCACGGACTTTAGTGGGGTGAGGCGGGTTGTTAAACTCAAGCGGTCGTGGAGGTCATTTGCGAGTTGCTTCCACAAAAGCGGGATGGTTGGAGGCTACCCTGAGTACTTACTTCGTCTAAATATATAGATTCCAACAGAATGATTTAAGCTCCTCAGACTAGTGACAAGGTGTGGTGACCTCTTACGCTGTGCTGATACCTAGGTATTTTCTTTCTTTTTTTTTAGTTTCATCCCAGCTGTCCTGTGCTGGAAGACGCTCGCGACCCAGCTGTACGAGCCAGCCAACTGATTAGCGTGCTTTGCGAGGTAGATTTCGGAAGCACAACCCATAAGGTAATCAACGCATTGAAGCTTCAGAACAGATTGGTGCCGGCTTCATTATTAGAAGTCTCGACGTATCCATAGATCGTCGTGACGGCAAGCAAGATGCCGGTACCTGAGCCCAACGTACCCATGATGTCGGAGGCTACGGACAGGAAACCGATCCCAGCACCACCAAGGGTGGCCGCAATCGGAATAAGGTTCTTGAGCTCTTTGTAGGCACTGTCACGAGTTCCAATGATCGAAATCTCTTGGTCACGGAACTGGCGTGCTACGTCGCGAGGCCCCGTGTTGCTCACGTCGAGCCACAGCTTGGAGAATACCGCGCAGATGCCGATCACGACCGCCACATAGACAACTGACTTCACCGGGTTGCTGAGCGTGTCGTCCCAGGAGGTGGGGGGCGTGATGTAGTACGAAAGGCCGCTGATCGGGATGAGCTGGCCGCTTCCGTTTCTGTTCGCCTCCCACGTACCGAAGATCCTGGTAACGATGCTATTGGGGTAGCGGGAGAAGAGAAGCTGCGAGATCATCACGACGTTCTGGCTCAAAGCACTCTGGAGCATGATAGGGGTGCTCGACGTGTAGAACAAGCGAATGGGGAACGAGGTGATCAGCCCCCGCGCCTTTGCGCTACGGATCGGAAGCTCGACGCGAAGGCGTTGCAGGTAGCAGACCACCACAAACAGCGCGACAGTCACAGTGACCTGCGACATGTTCGGAAGGTTCTTGCGAGTGAACGCCTCAATCAGAGCCTTCTTCTTGGACTTGCGTGTCGAAAGCAGGTGGACGAGGGCCAACACGGCGCCTTCAAACTCGGTGCCCTTGGGGCCGGTGACGGTGTTGGGCGAGAAGCACCTCCATGTTACCTGCTCACAGGTGTTAGTGGCCACAAAGAGCGAAGTGCCTGATCCTAGGCCGTAACCCTTTGTCAAAAGCTCGTCCAGCAAGATGACAATGAACGCAGCGAATCCCAGCTGGAGGATGAGCAGCAAACAAACGCCGGGCCCCAGCGAGCTGGGCAGGCCGTACATGCCCGTCATGACGTACACAGTAGCCTGACCCAGTGACAAGATTAGTGCGAGAAACTTCTGAGCGCTTTGGAGAAGCTCGCGGTCCCTGGGGTCATCGCTGTTGATTTCCACAATGCCCACGGCAAGAAGCAGCTGGAAGACCATGCTACTCGACATTATAGGTGTGATCCCAAGCTCCATCAGCGTTCCGCGGTTCGACGCAAGCATCATTCGGAGCCACATGATGGGGTCGCTAGAGTCCGAGCTAACGATTCCATAGAGGGGGATCTCACTCATCACCAGGAAAATGAGAAGCACGACCCCGGTCCATAGTAGCCTCTGCTCGAACGGCAGCTTTCGCTGCGGCGCCGCCACCTCGGGCAGATATGGCGCGAAGGGGCTCACCAGGTCGAGGAACCGAACACTAGCCATTGACGTATTTGTATAGTTCCACGTTAGCACCTCGAGATGTCTAACGCGCGTACGTGTGATGTTTAGTCATCCTCCCGGCGCGGGCTGCATACGCTGAAATTTCTGAGCTCGCGCGCATGCGCGCATGCGCGCGCACAGGCCCCGAAGCTGTTAGTAGCAAGCTGCCTGGCAATTGCCTGGACGAGCTCAGTATGGCTATATATGGCTTTCAAGCAGGATAAGGCAGCTAGTGCACATGATCTTGACATCGCTCTCAATTTCCATAGTTAGATAATAAAGCCCTTCACGTAGGCCCTCCAAAATGCGGATGTCAATCAGTCTCACTACATAAATTCACTGAAGGATGCGCGAAGCAAACGGGCCTAAACTGACTCTCTTTGTCGATGCTTCATGCTTTGATTCGACTGCACAGCGACCCACTGCTTTAATCTCTGATGCGGGTGGGGCTCATCAGGATGTCTTGAAACGCGGAGAAAGGGCAAGGTACATGCGTAGTTGTGCATCTAGTCATTAGGAGTGGTAAACAACACGCACAATAGCCATGGAGCGAATTCGAGTGGTGGCTCGTGTCCGCCCCCACGAAAAAATAGCTTCAAACAGCGTTTTCCAGTATTTGAGCCCCCAATTGCTCTCTCTGGGTGCCCAGTCGTACTCGTTTGATCGCGTTTTCCCTCCTGACGCTTCGCAGAGAGATGTGTTTGATACGCATTTTAGCGAGGAAGTGGACAATGTTTTGGATGGGTTTGACAGTACTATTATAGCCTTTGGCCAGACCGCGGCGGGTAAGTCGTACACAATGACCGGAGGGACATCCCACGAGGCGGAAGGCATCATTCCGCGTAGCGTCCGAAGGATATTTCAAAACCAGCGCAACGATCTTCGCATGACATACGTAGAGGTCTACGGGGAAAGACTGCGCGACCTTTTTTTCAGTCGCGGGAACGTGTCAATGCTGGGAGACGGATCCCTGAAAGACGCTCACACCCTACGAGCAAAAGACGTGGAGGCAGCTTTAGCGGCAATCAGACAAGGCAACACTCTGAGGTCCAGAGCGACTACCAAAATGAACGACGTCTCCAGTAGAAGCCACGCGATTCTCACGTTGCAGCTAGATAGCGGTGCCAAGCTAGTCTTGGTAGATCTCGCAGGTTCCGAGGTTGTCAAGAAAACAGGCTCTTCTGGGAAGACACTCGAAGAGGCTGGGAGTATCAACAAGAGCTTGACAAGCCTTGCTATGGTGATTTCGGCGCTGGCTTCTGCACCGCGACCATCCTACATCCCTTTTCGAAGCTCGAAGCTCACCCAACTTTTGCAGCCTTCGCTTGTTGGAAATTCTAAGACAACACTGATCATCAATTGCTCCTCCTCAGCGGACCAGATCCCAGAATCCATCAGCTCGCTTCGATTTGGCTCTCGTTCGAAGCACATAAGGCTCGACAACAAGAGAAGCGATGAGGTACTTTTCTCATCGCGAGTTATTGCGTGGAAACTGCGTATCGAAGCAGCCGTCAGGGCGGTGAAAGTGAAAAATGATATTTCATGTCTGCATTCGCTGGATCTTTCTGAGCCTCTGAGGCTGTTGGGCGAGCCCTTGGCTTCCTCTGACGAACTTCTATTGTCAAACCACGAGAGAAGCGAGGAAACCGGCAATCTCGATCAATGCAGACTAATTGCTGATGTTGAGCAGGAGCTGAAACATGTAAACGCTGTCATTCAAGAGCACGAGCGCACTATTAGCGAGCTCAGAGATCAAGTTGACTCAGCCACGTTTCACGAGCCTGTCGACGTTCTGGACTACCAACGCAACCAACTCAGCGATCTCAATCTGGAGCTTCGGGAGCAGAAAGCTATCAACGAAGAGCTCAGCCTGGATCTGACACGTGCCAGAGCGAAAACACCGAAACAGAGGGCCGAGGACTATCTGCGCGAGCTGAACATCCAGCTGACGGTACAGCTCAACCAGCGCCAGGAGGAGCGTGGCCAGAGCAAGAGGCTGTGTCCGACTAGTCGCGAAAGCGTGATCAAGCGAACGAAGCTTCTTGATTCTTGCAAGTAACTGTAAAGATATCTCTATATAGTCTTCACACAATCACTTAGTAGTTCGCTCTTAGTTATTCACTAACAGGTAAATGGAGAGGGCAAGCTCACATAAAGCTGCGGGAGAATAAGTATATCAAAGTCCGACGATGTTCAATTCCAAGTGGCAATAGCTCAGTTGGTTAGAGCATAGGATTGCAAATCCTGGGGTCCCGAGTTCAAATCTCGGTTGTCACTGTTTTTTTTTCTTTTGAGCCTCAAACCTACGAAGGATTAAAATTTTTGCTTTCAGCTTAGCAGTTGCATCCCAAACGGGCTAAGGCCATTTAATTCTCGAAAAAAATTTCAAGGAAGAGATAGTTGCCACATCAGCGCCACCACTGTGACGCCCGCTCATCGCGCGTACGCGTTGCGGATGTATTCGCTTACGACGCTATGCGTTGCAAAATATGCCATCATGCATCAAGGTATTACACACGTGGGCACGTGACAGGTGATCCAAACCGCTGGCGAGCTTCACAATCGACGGCAACCTGGCTATCACTCTCAACACTTAAGACATGTCTTGGCAAGCATACGTGGACAACCTCGTTCAGTCACAGAAGGTCGATAAGGCTGTTCTTGCATCTCGCGCGGGCGACTCTATCTGGGCCCAGAGCGCGGGCTTCACGCCGAGCAGTGACGAGCTGAAGGCGCTTGCGAAAGGCTTTGATGACCCTAGCGAGCTCCAGGCCAACGGGCTCCGTATCCAGGGCGAGAAATACTTCGTAGTCAATGCAGAGGGCCGAAGCATCTATGGTAAGCTGAACCAGGACGGCGTTGTGGTCATTCGAACAAGCCAGACCATCCTTATTGCGCACTACGCGTTCCCCGTCAGCGCTGGTGAAGCCGTCAAGGTCGCCGAGGCTATGGCGGACTACCTTGTGAGCGTCAACTATTAAACGGGTGGGCGGCGTTACCTCATTTTATCTTCCATATCAAATTGTCGGACCATAGCTAGGTATTGTTTACGTACAAGATTTGTCGGCGCAAAGCTGTTGTTATGGGCTCAGTGCGACGCATTTTGGGAAGGATATCTAGCTGCGCAGGTGCGCATGCTTCGCTCGAGCCGGTTTTGGTGTAATTCAAAGCCACATAGCCACAGGCGCCATCGTGAACTAGCGCCTCGTGCGAGAGCAAGCCTCGGCCCGAACCATGATTGAGTTTCGAGCCAGCCCTCTCCGCGGTGGATATCAGTTGATGAGTTCGAAGGCCCTCAGACAGGGAGGAGAGCTCCGGATGCAAAACGGTCAATGAAAGGTGCGACGCTGGGATGATTTAGGATCGTTCCAAGGACTGGTAGCTGTCGCAGAAATGCGATGATAACGCCGCTGAAATCTGCAAAGAGGTTCAGAATACCAAAGATCTCCAGCATGAAGCCAACAAACGCCCACTTGTAGAGCACAAGAAAGAGCCCAAGTGCGAAGCCAATGGCTCCTCTTCGCTTTCGGCGCGCAGTGAAATATGACACGGTTTTGGGGAAGCCACAGAGAAGGACCAGGCCGACGAGAAACAAAAGGTTTCCGAACGAGAGAAGGCGCGCGTCGAAGAGGGAGACGACTCCCATCATGAAGCACGCGACGCCTCCAAGGAGGAGGGCTGCTCCGATTTCTGGAAGGTGTTAGCTCATGTACGAACCATGGACGAAGTGCGCGTGGACTTTCGATACTTACTTTGTATGTCTTTTAGCCACATGCTACTTAGACTGTAACGTGGAGACAGCGTAAGGCTGTGTGTGCAAGAACGCGACGCGAATCGTCTCGTGGCGGCTGGGCAAGGACTCCTTACTTGGTCTTGTGCTCTCAACGTTAGCAGGTATTAAGGCTGGCGGTCTGAGAAGTCTCGAGCGGGGCTCGAAAAGGACCGTATTTACACCACCTCGCAGAATACTGCAGGACGATCACAGGACGCCAACTGACTGCTGCATTTGCTCGCTCGCTGTTTTTCAAGTTAGGACGCAACGGATGTAAGCACTCTCGCCAAGACTTCTGGTACTGAAACATACCGTTGCTTCATCTACCCTACTATATGTACGTCCATATAAATTGATTTCGAACGGGTCACGCATCAAAATGCACTTTTGCTCGTGCATGAAAAGGGCCACAAGCTAGGTGAAACAGCCTCCCCAACAACTGTTGCTGCTCACCTCAGACACGCATATAGAGCCTTTGGCCGACACCATTGCGGGGTGCGGGTTAGCCAGCGTTTTCCCAATAACCCTGCACGGATAGTGGCACCTCTCGGACCGCCCCCGAGGGTTTAATAGGGTCAGGCTCGGAGTTCAGTGCTATCGTGCGGAGTCCGATTTCGTTCTCGGTTACTACTTGATTGGTAGAGGGATCGAGGCTTTGCTGCAGAAAATCAGAGACCTCATCCATGCTTAGAGTAGAAGACGGAGAGTTTAAGGACGAAAATGGACGAATCGTCGTTTTGCGCGGAATTAACTTCGCATCTGATGTGAAGCTTCCGGCGCCGGGGACGAACCGATATGTCAATAGCCCCTGCAGTCTCGAGGAGGTCGACCAACACTTCAAGCGATTAAAGGCCATAGGTTTCAACTGCATCCGGTTCCCTTTCACTTGGGATGCGCTTCAACCGGAGCACCCAGATAAGTTTGATGACGAGTATATGGACTTCGCAGTGGCGATGGTTCGCAAGGCGGTCGAGGAATACGATTTCTACGTGTTTATGGATCCGCACCAAGATATCTGGTCGCGGTTCAGCGGTGGGAGTGGTGCCCCACTCTGGACGCTGCACGCGGTTGGTTTTGATCCCGACTACTTTGTTGACACTCAGGCGGCTGTAATGTGGGACCCCGAGGCTAAGCGCTCTATCAAGATGCAGTGGGCTTCGAACTATCACCGGCTGGTGTGCCAAACCATGTTCACGCTGTTCTTCGCTGGGCCGGAGTACGCCCCCAAGGCAAAGCTCAATGGCAAGAACGTCGGTGTTTATCTAAAAGATAAGTTCTTTGAGGCGCTGGGACGCTTCATGCAGCGATTTAAAGATGCAAACCTGGGGCCCAAGTTTTTGGGCTGGGAGTCCATGAACGAGCCCGGCCACGGTTTAATCGGCTATGGTCATCTCAATGCCTTCCCCAACTCTCGGACGCATGTGCGACTGGGAACAGCGCCGACGCCTTTCCAAGCAATGCTCTTGGGCAAAGGCGTCGCGCAGACCGTTGAGACGTACAAGTTCACGAGTTTCGGCCTCAAGCGCGTCGAGGAAAACTTTAGCATCAAGCCAGCTCGTGGGACATGGCTGCTACCAAAAGATCTGAAACGGCTAGACGAAGAGTATGGTTGGACTCGAAGCTGGGAAGGCGGCTGCATCTGGGAGCTACACGGCGTTTACGACTCGGAGTCGCAGCGGCTGCTGGTCCCGGACTACTTCCAGGACGACAAGAAGACCCAACAAAAGTTTAGAGAGAAGACCCAGAAGCAGCGCCGCAGTGCGTCTGCTTCAGGCACCACCGCCAATGGCACGACGAAGGGAGAAGCCGCACAGGCTAAGCAAGCAAAGGGCGAGACCGCGGCCGCACCGGCGGCGGTGCCGCGAAGATCCTCGGTGGCGAATGGTCAAGGCGGTGAGGAAGCACCGCTGCTCTCAGAGAAGGAGCCGAGCACCGCGGACGGCTACTCTCAGTCTACCGCGGACACGGCGGACGAGGCTGCTGAGATATTCGACGAACTCGCGGTCTCGAACGCAGAGATCAGTGAGGTTGAGGCGGAAGACATGCTCGAGCATGGTAACGAGATGCCTTTCGAGTTCGATGAGGATGCTCATGACATGCATCTCTTTGTGGACAAGTTTTTCGTCCGCCACTGGGTTCAGTTTTCCAGACTAGTCTCCTCAATAAACCCCGACTGGTTTCAGCTGATGCAGGCGCCTGTCAACACTCCTCCGCCTCACGTCAAGAAGCTCTACCCGAACCTCCTGGATGAGAGCCGCGTTGTTTACACTCCGCACTTTTACGACGGATTGACGCTGATGCTGAAGAGGTGGCGCTGGCTCAATGTGGATGCGGTCGGAGTGATGCGTGAACAGTACGGCAACCCACTGCCAGCGCTCCGGTTCGGAGATATGAAGATCACAGGCTGCTTCGCCGATCAGTTTAAGTTCCTCAAGGAGGAGGGCCGCCGACGACTCGGCCCTGTGCCATTTTTGATGTCGGAGATTGGCATTCCCTATGATATGGACAAGAAGAGTGCATACACCACTGGATACTGGGACAACCAGATTCGAGCCATGGACGCCAATCTCACCGCTCTCGAGCAAGCGCGGGCCAACTACACGCTTTGGTGCTATGCCGTTCGGAACACGCACGAGCTCGGTGACATTTTCGCCGGCGAGGACTTGTCGATCTACTCCAAGGACGACGAGCGACCAGAGCTTCTGGGGCAGCCAGAGAATGGCATCCGCGCCGCCGCGAGCGTCATCCGACCCTCACCGATTTGCTTGGCTGGCGAGGCAACGCACACCACCTTCAATCTTCGGAAGGCTCTCTACACTCTGCGAGTCATTCCTCGTGTCGATGCGCCGACCGTCATATACGTGCCACGATACCACTTTCCTGTGCTAAGAGCAATGGTCACGGTCCAGGTCACGAACGGGACGGTCGAGATTCACGATCAGAAAATTACATGGCATCATCTCAATTCGATCGGAAAAGAGCAGAGCCTAATGGTCCGTGGCGACCCGCAGTTCAAGGACTCCTTCTACTCCTATTTCGAGGGTATGCACCGGACATTCCAGGTCCTGGGGCGGCAAATGAAGTTTATGACCGTCCGGAACCGGCCGGGGCACTATCCGAAGAGCATGGATGAGACGTATTAACTCGAGCTGGCTGCGGCCTGCGCGACTGAGATGGCAACACCCGTTGCGGCACTGCGGCCGCCGCGGCGAGACCTTTCTACGATTCTTTATATATTTACATCTATTTGCCATGAAATTTTCTTGCTTTCCGTTTCTTTGTTTTTCTTTTCTTGATTTTTTTTCAGTTTGCTGGCGGCAGCTAAATGCGGCTTGGTTGGGCCGGAGGAGTGCATGACGGCCAGCTGTGCTTGATTCCAGGATTGATATTATTTGTTGCTTGCGTGTGCCCCACCTAACGAAGGGATGTGGGTTGTTGGATTATGGAAAGCGATCGAGCATCAAACTGAGCTGAGCGCGAGCGGCGAGCGCGAGCGCGAGACGTGAGGCCTCCAAAGACCCATGCGAGGAGGGGTACGATTCACGGGAGCGTGGGGTCTCAGACCAATGGTCTTGCGACTTGCGAAGTGCTCACAAAACCGAAAGCGCTGTGCTCGATCGCGGTAGAACTTCAAGTATGTTTAGTGACTTCGAACGGTTCCTTCGAAAAGCCAGCTCGAGCTGAGAGTCCCACCTAGACAGAGATCTCGTTCTTCTCGGCGTTGTCGAAGTAGGCAGACATCTCTGCGTCGAGGTCGGCCGCGGTGCGGGGCTTTTTCGACGACTTCTTGCTTCCGGAGCCCTTCTGCTTCGTCTTCGGCGGCTTTGCCTCGGCGCCCTTCAGGGGCTTCGCCACGACTTTGGCGCTACGCTGCTTGCGCTTCTTCCCGTCCTTCGCGCCTTCGGCGGCCGGCGCCACAATGGGGCCTCCAATCCGGCCGCTGAGCGTGTTCTTCTGCGCTGCAGTGGGGTCGAGCAGGATCTGCACGGCGAGATGCGCCTTGCCGCCGTCGATGGGCTGGTTGTGGAACTTCTCGAACATTTTGTTCGCGGCGCCTTCCTTGTCGAAGGTGATGGTGTACGTGCCCGTTGGCGACCCGTCGCCGCGATAGCTGCCAATGACCTCGCGGATCTTCCCGACGCTCTGCTGGAAGTACTGCTTCACGGCTTGCTCGTTGATGTCAAGCGGGAGGTTGGACACGACAACGCGCTTCGCGGTGGCCAGCGGGTTCGGCAAGAGGCCGCGGAGGCCAGCGGAGCTCACCTGAGGGACAGGGGCTCCCTTCGGCTTATTGTTGCGGGAGCCCGCGTCGCTCTTGGCGGTCTCGGGTGCCTTAGCGGCGCTTCGCGTGGTGCGCACCTGCTTGAAGCCGCGGCCCGGGAGCCGCTTCGCGTTGCGCGAGCCGCCAGACGAGATGCCCCTGCTGGCGATGATTTCGTCCAGGCCCTTGTCGAGATTGCTTGCGGACATCGCGTGGTGGTGGTGTGGAGGAAGTCTCCGCGGTGGTGATCTAACAAGGGATTACGCAGCGGGACCACATACGCGGAGAACAAGAAAATCTAGCTCGCACGCAACCCTAAACCGCATCTCGCTTCTGCAGTAACGTGTGCTGTCATGGTGAGTGAGCTGGCTATGCGATGCATCGTGGACAAGCAGATCCGCCAGGGGTCGAGGCGGAGGAGGGCGTAGGGTAGAGAGACGTCTCGCACGCACGCACGCACACGGCAATCGATTAGCTTCTGCCGAACCGTTCGGCTCTCACACACTCTTCTGCGAGGCACTGAGTTGACAGTTCAGTAATTTAGCTAGACAGCTTTCTATGCCTAGTTTTAATTGTTTTTGTTACATGCATATCTTCATTGATTGTCATTGCACCCTTACACGCTAGGAGGCCTTCCTGACAAGATACGCCATGTAGCCCGGCGCGATAGAGAAGGCCTCGATGCGGTCGAACGCTTCGAGAAAAACGGTGAGCGCGTGCTCGAGAATCGACGACTCTCTGAGCTGCACGCAGATAATAGCGGCGGCCACGTTGGGGCAAGCCCTCCAGACTTCAAGAACGGCGGTCGCCAGTGGCTTGACCAGGTACTCGTTGTAGATGGTGTCGCACGCCACAACGACTCCCTCGTCGGGGACGCCCTCGAACGCGTGCACCTCCCAGTCGAATTCGCGGACCTCCACGCTGCGCAGACCGGCGCAGTTGCGTCGCGCGAGCTTCAAGAGCGGCTTCTGGTCGGTCGCTATATGCCTTCGCGCCAGGCCGCTGAGGAGCAGAGCCAAAGCGCCCGTGCCGCTCCCGAGCTCGATTACTGTTCGGTTCTCGACGAGGCTGCGGAGCGGCGAGCCGGGCAGCCACGCGGCGAACCTCGGGGTCGTGTTCCAGACCACGGCGCCAGTCGAGTGCTGGTAGAGCAGCGACCGCGACTGCTCGACGGTCCAGCCGTCGAGCTCGAGGCGGGGCGACTCCGCGGTCACGATCCCCAGGCTGTTTTCCGACGCGTGCGCCATCAGATCTGCCATGTGGTTCTCCACGTCCTCCTTCGTCTGCAGGCGCAGGCTCGGGCTCTGGCCCGGACTCACACTCATGTCTGCAGGTGCATTCCTAATTTCAGAGCTCTAGCCTGCTGCCGCGACGGGAACGACGGAAGGATGTTCCGGTGTACCACCACAAACCACACATCCCACCCGACCCCAGCACTCTGACCTCACCAACCCCCCCACACGCCCTAAGAGCTGGACGCTCTCTTCCCCAGGCCCACACGCCCAGCGTAGCGGAAGGAAGCACCGAGCACCCGGGAGCACGACGCGCCGACGCGACGAAGCCTTCTTCTCCGATGTCTGCACTGAGGGAGAGTCGCACGACCCCCTCCTCCCGCCCCAGAAGCCGGCTGGAGCTCACGAAGCGCCAGGTGCTGGCGCTGGGCCTGCTGGAGCGGCTCGTCATCTTCGCGTGGGGTCTATACCAGGACGCGAACATGGTCCCCCGGTTCACGGACATAGACTACATGGTGTTCACGGACGCCGCGCGGTTTGTGGCGAGCGGCGGCTCGCCCTACGACCGGGACACGTACCGGTACACGCCGCTGCTCGCGCTGCTCCTGCTCCCGACCAGCGCGGCGGCGTGGGGCATGTTCAACTTCGGGAAGGTGCTGTTTGTGGCGGGCGATCTCGTGGCGGGCGACCTGCTCGTGCGGACGCTGCAGCGCACCGGGTACACCGAAGGCGAGGCGGCGATGTACTCGACGCTGTGGCTGCTGAACCCGATGGTGAGCGCGATCAGCACGCGCGGCTCGTCGGAAGGGCTGCTCGGCGCGATCGTCATCTGGATGCTGTGGGCGGCCGTGTCGCAGCGGTTTTTTCTGGCGGGCCTCGTGGCCGGGCTGGCGGTGCACTTCAAGATCTACCCGTTCATCTACATCCCGACCATACTGTGGAGCACGGGCCCCGCGCGGCTGACGCCCTTCACGCGCACGCGCCTCGCGTTCCTGGCCGGCGCGCTGCTGGCGTTTGGCGGGCTGACCGGCGCCATGTACGCCGCCTACGGCGACGAGTATCTGCAGCACTCGTGGATCCACCACCTCATCCGCCTCGACCACCGGCACAACTTCAGCGTGTACTCGACCATTCTGTACTACGCGTCGTCGTCGAGCGCGCCCGAGCGCTTCTCGTTCGAGCACTGGGCGTTCGTGCCGCAGCTGCTGCTGTCCGGGGTCGTGCTGCCGCTGGCGTTTGCGCGCCGGGACCTCGCGCGCACGATGGCCGTGCAGACCATTGCGTTCGTCACGTTCAACAAGGTCTGCACGTCGCAGTACTTCCTGTGGTACATGGTGCTGGTCCCGTTCTTCCTGCCGACGCTGGCGCAGGCGCCGCGCACGAAGTGGCTGCTGCTGCTGCTGTGGACGGGGTTCCAGGGCCTGTGGCTCTATCACGGCTTCCAGCTGGAGTTCCTGGGCCTCTCGACCTTTTTCCCGCAGCTCTTCTGGGACACGGTGCTGTTCTTCGCCGCGAACGTCCTTGCGATCTGTTTTCTCGTGCAGTACATATGAGAACTCAGGCCGCGCTGAGAGGCGGGCGACGCGGGCGACGTGGGCGGTGCGGGAGACGCTGGCGAGACGCGGCGCCCGAAGCACACGGCGCGACACGGTGCGAGGCGGTGCGGTGCAAAGAATTCACCCCCACTCGGGACCGCGAGGGAAACGAAAATGATTCGGCTCACACATGTCATTGAGCACACCGGAGTCTACGGTCGAAAGAAAAGCAGTTTGACAAACGATATACATGTATAGGGATGGGAACGTCTATATAACCCGCAGCGCGACGCGCCGGGCCGCGCGCGCCTTGCTGAGGCGCTGTATAAGGCTGATGAGGAACCCAGCAAGGGTGAAGAGCTGGTCCTTGAACAGGAAGAGGAACGCGCTCTGCAAGGCGCTCTGCAGGACCTTGAGCGACCAGCCGCGGTAGAGGTCCGCGGGCGAGGTGTGGCGGAAGATCTCGAGCAGGCGCTGGACGAGCGAGCGGCGCGCCGCCGGCGCGTCCGCGGCGCGCTTGTCCGTCCCCAGCTGGAGGCGCGACTTGATGGTGATGAGCGGGTACGTCACCGTCGTCGCGACGATCTTGCCCAGCGCGCCGAGCAGGAACGTGTCGAGCGCGGTCACGGCGCGGCGCTTCTCGAGGGCGAGCTTCAGCTGCTCGTAGATCGTGTAGTTCAGCACGGGGTTGATCACGAGCAGCAGCGCGGGGCCGATGCCGCTGAGGAAGGTGCCGACGCCCTCGTTGTGGATGATGTCGCGCACGGTGCCGAGGGTGCTGCCGCTGTTCTTCACGGTCATGCGCGTGTTCACGACCCAGATCGGGTTCGTGATGATCGAGGTCGCGGCGCCGGAGTACGCGCCCGTGAGCATCGACTGCGCCGTCGTCATGGGCGTCCCGCTCTCGAGGTACACCGCCTTGATGCCCTCGTAGAAGTAGTAGTAGACGAAGTTCGTGAGCGTCATGCCCCACAGCGCGGAGTCGAGGCCCGCGTAGAGACCCGACACGCCCTCGCGCTCAATGACCTTCTTGATGGCCTCCAGGTTGCCGACGCGCGCGTCGCTAGCCGTCGTCTGCGCGCGCGTGCTCAGCGTGATGAGCGGGTACGTGACGACCGCCGCGAGGACGCCGCCCCCGGCGCCTGCGATCGCGTGTGTTACCGGACTGTTCGACATTCTCAATACGTAGTTGCTCGCTCGCTCGCTCGCTCGTGTTGGCGCAGTGCGGCTCCGGGCTGCGTAGGCCGCGCGCCGGTCCACACTCGGTACAGAGCAGGGCACGGGTTCCCCACACACGCGCGACACCGCGGCCCCCGCCCCGGCCACGTCCCGGCGCACGCGCACGTAGAGCCACGCCGTACACCCGCGCCGGCCGGGGCCCCCAGCGGCCCCAGCGCGCGCCCAGCCCACGGCCACCGCCACAGGCCACAGGCCACAGGCCACAGACCTCCGCCACGGCCTTCGCGCCGGCCAACTGCCACTGCCACACAGCTATTGCCGCGCGCCGCCCACCTAACGTGACCCGCGCAAGAAACCAGGGGCAAACAACGTCGCGGAGCGCCGCAGTACATTTCGGCGAGCCACGGAAGATGCCTGCAGACGACGAGCGCGCCCTGGAGCCCGCCGCGACCGCCGGCGCCGCCGACGAAACCCCGCGCCTCGAGATGGAGGAGATTGTCTCGCTGCTGCAGCGCAACCAGCCCGTGCCGGGCATCAAGGAGGTCCCCAAGGTGGAGCTCGGCCTCGAGCGGTCCTCGCAGTCCGAGCTGGCGGCGCGCCGCAAGCCGTGGGAGTGAGCCGGACTTGAGCGCCGCGCGCCCTTCGCGCATCGCCGCCGCCAGGCGCTCAACACGGGGCAGGACTCGTCTATTTTAGTTTCGTTATGTACATCTTATGCTCTGTTTTTTATTTTTTGGTCTTTTCCTCAGCGATGCAGTGCGGCTCGGCCCGCCACTCGGCCCGCCACTCGGCCCGCAGCGCAGGCCCGCAGCGCAGGCGTGCGCCCGCGCGCGGTGCGGCGCGATTTCTTAGTCCGCGTCGAGCGCGAGGCGCGCGCCGGGCTCGTCGGCACGGTGCATGACCGACATGGCGAGCTCGAAGGCGGCAAGCGCCGACGCGTTCGTCGGGAACGACCGGATGAAGCTCACGGGGAACCCGCGGAAGAACGCCTTCGCGCCGCCCTTCGCGTGCACGGCGCGCGCAGCCGCCATCCAGGAGCGGTACTTCGGCCGCTCGAGGTCGTCGGTGAGGATCTGCTGCTTCACCACGTCCGTCGGGTAGGCCATCACCCAGAAGAGCGTCGCGCCGAGCCCGCCGGACCAGAAGCTGACCGCGGTGTTCGACAGGCTCGTGTGCTGCTTCAGCAGCGCGCTGAACACGTCGTAGCCGCCCCACCAGAACACGAAGTTCGTGCGGAACACCATCGTCGCGCCCAGCCCGTGGTACAGCCCGCGGAACAGGCCCTTCTGCTGCACAAGCTTGACGGCGCAGTCGATCGGGCCCGTGTAGCGCTTCGTCGCCGCGTTGTTCGCATACTGCACCTGCAGGCGCGCCTTGATGTGCTCGACGGGACTCGCTATGAAACTCACAGTCCAGCCGGAGGCTATGGCGGAGATCGTCTTGCCGAGAAAGGGCAGCTCGCCCGTCGGGCTGTCCGGCCAGACGTGCGTCTTCAGCAGCGAGCGGTAGTTCGTCAGCGAGCCCATCGTGATGGAGTCCATGAACATCCACCCGACAAGCGGCGGCGTCGCGCCCTTGTAGAGCCCGCGAATGCCGTCGTAGCGCAGCGTCTGCACCAGGCAGTCCACCGAGCCCTTGTAGGCGGGGTTCGTCTGCATGCGCACCTTGATCGTGTCGAACGGGTGGCCCACCGCGAGCTTCGTGATCCCGCTGAACACGCCGGCCACAAAGCCCTGGTAGCCACCTCCGTAGCCGTCGCCCATGCTCATTTTCGCTACGGCCGCAGTACTTGCTCCTGTTCCTGACGCTTCGAGTTCGGGGGGGACGGCGCGTGGGTCGTCTACGAGGCCTTTATAGGCAAGGCTCTGAGCCCGACGCGCGCCTTTGCCCCCCCCTTCGCCCTACAGGCTCTCTCGATCCTACCTGCACTCCGATACAGCCGCCTTCCCAGCCCTCGGCCACAGTGCCAGGTGCTGCCCCAAGGTGTGGCCTCCTCCCACCGCCGGCGTGCGTGCCGGCGTGCGTGGCGTTCGAGCCGGGGAGACCGAGCACTATGTGCATGCAGGCTGGAACCTCCAAGGAGGGCGAGCGGATTTCCACTGCGGTCGCACCAGACAGCGCGCGTCTGGTTTGAGCTTGCCTGAGCTTGCCCGAAGCTTGCCCAGGCCGTTGGCCTGCCCTACCTAAGCACGCACTGGCGTAGCTGCCCGGCCCTTACCGCCCGCGCTCGGCTCGAGCCAAGGTTAGAGAGAGAGAGAAGCTCAGCTCGCAGGCCGGACATGGCCCTTTGGTTCCCCGGTAGTACCGAGGCGGCCGAGCTCGACAAACTTGGCCGCCTGAAGAGCGCGCTCGACAGCTTCGCCAAGGTAATTGCGCAGCTCGCGGACAGGAAGAGCGTCGCCGCGTGGTGCCGCCAGTACCTCTCCGCCGAGACAGATGGCCGCGTTCTCCAGCACATGCCGCTGCGCAGGGCGGTGTTCGCGGCAGTTTTCCACGAGCGCTTGCTGGTCGACTCGCCCGTGGAAACGTACTGGCACGTCGTTGTGCGCTTCGGGCCGAGAAACGAGGCCGCGACTCGCGCCTACCTGGAGTCCGCCCCACGATCGGTGCCGGCGAAGCTGGGAAGGCTACTGCTCTACATGGCCGAGTTTGGCGAGCAGCCCGGCGTGGCCGGCGGCTCAGACAGCTTCGAAAGCGCGCTGCTCGTGCTCTTCGGCGCGCAGAACATCGCTTCCGCCGTCATCACTAGCGAGTGGAGGCAGCAGCTCAGCCGGTTCCGCACGAGCCAGAGACGAGCGCTGCAGGAGCTTGCAGCCGCGTTCGCGCCGGGAGGGCCCGCGCCCGTTCTGTCGACGCTGTTTCCGCAGCTGTCGCCTTCAAAGGCATATGCTCTGGCCCGGCGGTCGGGCAAGTCCGTGGAGGAACTGACGCAGCACATCCTCGACGACCCCGACTACATCTCGAACGCACTGGACGGCTCGGACAGCGCCGCCAGCAGCAAGCCCATCAAGTTCGTCAAGCTCGACGCGGCAGAACGGCAGCGGCAGGAGGACGAGCTGAGGGAGTACAACCGCCAGAACTTCGCATACGAGTACGTTCCGCTGGAGCAGGACGACGATCCCGACAGCGAGACCGACGGGCCGTCCCACATCGCGCTGTCGGAGGCAGACAAAAAGCTGCTGGCGCTGGAGGAGACTCTGTGGAAGCACTGGCTGAGCAACCCGGGCCTGTTCGATCGGAAAAGCCGCAAAACTCCGGCCCGACGACAGCTGTGCAACAAGCTGCAGTGGTCCGACGAGCAGATCGAGGGCTGGGGGCGCGTTGTCGGATCGCAGGGGAGATCGGGAGACTCTGTACAGCTCCCGGCGTCCACGCAACAGGTGGAGACCTACGCGCCAGACTTCCAGCGAGCGGCGCCGAGCTCAGCGAGCTCAGCGAGCGCAGCGAGCGCAGCACAAAGCGCGCGCGGTGGAAGGGATCACAGCGCAGGCGCAGCCACACCGGCAGAGGACGCACAGGGCGCAGAAGCCGACGCTCGCAGCGACACACGCAGAGATGCCCCTCAAAGCTTGACGCGTGGCCGTGGCAACAAAGGCGAGAGATCACACGCGGACGGAGACCGAGGAGCACAGCACAAGGCTGCCCGCCCATCAGAAGGGAGCCAACCGGCCAGAAGAAAGCCTGTGCACAAAAAGCCCAGCGACAAGGCTGGCGAGCAATCCGGCGAGAAGCCCAAGAGCAGGTACGCGGACGGCGTAAAAGTGCGGTCGAAAAAGTCCGGCAAAAAGGACTTTCGTCCCAAAGAATGACCCGCGCTGGGCCTCTTCGTTTCAGCATTTAATGTACATATTTATTAACTCGAGCGCTGAGTAGCACCAATCAAAGGAGGCTTCAGTCGTCGAAACCAGAGAACGTGTCTTCACCCGAAGCGTCGTCGGCGTGGTGGGGGGCGCTGGCGTCCTCGCCTTTCGCTCTTGCGGCGTTCGTCTTCGTGGGGCCACGAGAGCTGCCGGGCCCATCCTCCGTGCCGGTTTTTCTTCGCTTCGACTTCGGGTCGAGTTCGCTCCAGAGCCCGTCCAGCTCCTCTTTGTCTTCTTCGTCGTCGGTGCGCTCTAGCGAAAGAGCCCAAATTTCATTTCCGACATACACCCGCCCGGCGGGCTGCCGCTTTACCACATCGTAGACACGTACATAGCGATCAAGGCCCCCCACAGCCATGTACTTGCCCCTCAGCGAGATAGATCGCGTGGAGCCCACGACCCCTTTGTAGTGGCCCATCAGTTTAACCGGGTTCAGGGACCACCGGCTTACGGTGGAGCGCGAGTCGCCGACAACGACTGTATTAGGGAAGGACATGTCCGCAGCGACACTCTTGATTCCGTCTTTTGACACTTGCGCCATTTCCTCGGGCTGCCCTTCGCCGCTCTTCAGATCGTAGACCCTCATCCGGCCGTGCGACGTCACCGATACCAACTGCTCAGAATCCACGAAGGCCAGCCCAGACACAAGATTCCGCTCGGGCAGGTCCAGGTAGTCATTGGGAGGCTGAGCGCCTTCCCACACCACATCGACGGATGCCGCCTCTCCCGCCGCGTCCAGTTTCAGGTCAAACACATTCGGCAATGCCGCAGCGCCAGCGCTGGCGAATTGCGAAAGCTTCCTGGGGTTCTGGACAACCACACTCAAGCCGTCCCGCAGCGTAAAGCGGAACGTCTTGTCGCCGCATACGGCTATGCCCGATCCGTTAGACGAGAACGCTACCACAGACTCGTTCTCACCCAATGCCAATCCTACGATGTCTGCTTCCAGATGGCCCACAACATCTTCACCAATCACAACGTCGCCGTCCTTCCTGGCCGCGGCAACTCGCCCGTCTGGGAGCACAATTAAGTGAGTGACCGCATGCCTCTTTTTGGGCAGGGCGGCCGGACCGGGAACGAGTTCTGTCGAAGTGAGAGAGGCCGCTTGCTGCTTGGACGTGTCCACGTCCTGCTTGAATTCGAACTGTTGGATGCTGGCAGAATCTGCCAAGGCGGCTACAACCTTCATTAGCGGCCTCCACTGCTGAAAAAAAATGGTCTTGGAGAGAGAGCCCTTACGACTTGCGTTACCCTAGGCCTGCTCTCCCCCGTCGCGGCGGTTGCAGGAAATCGGAGTGGTCTGTAGTAGTGACGCTAGATGGGCCATCGGCCATTGAACACGCAATGCAATAAATTGACTGCCACAAAGCACCAAATTCGACAATTGCAAACTTGCAGCTCGTTTCCGTTTTGGACCTTAGGGTCTCAGACATGTGTCACGCGATTGAGTAGGACCCAAGCTTAGGCGTGTGATCAAGGGGTGCGTCTGTGTGTGTGGTGTTCGAACTGCAAGGAGCTTAGTGCGTGGAGGTATCCGCAACTCAACTGTGCATCAGGCTTGAAAGCTCCTTTTGCGATCCATTGAGGACTGCCATACACTTGAAGGAGCCTGTGAGCATACTCTTCCAGAACCTGGCCTTCGCATCGTCGCCCGTGGAAGCCAAAATGGTTCCAGACGAGTTCCACGTCACTCTCCACACTTCGCCAGCATGGTCGTCAGACTCGTGCACAAGCTTCACTTCCAGACTATCGCTTGCAGTGTTGGACGGTTGGGCGGCCGCACTTCCGTCGCCAGCCTTGAAGCCCTGAACGGGACCCTTCTGGCTGGCTCGATCAGCAGCAGCAGCAGCCGCGCTTGTAGACTCAATGTCGGACTCGCTCAAGGCCTCATCGAGCGCGTTGGCCCGCGACGTTCCGCCCAGCTTCTTGGACTTCTTCCGAGTGGGCTCCTCGGCCTGCTGCTTGATGCTAAAGACGCGCACGAACCCATCCTTGCACGCTGTGGCAATCAAGCCGTGGGAGCGGCCGAACGACGGCGCCCACGCCACATCGCGAATGAGGCCCATGTGCCCGGGGAGCTCGGCAGCCTTCTGGTACTTTCCCGACGCCGCGTCGAACCGGAATATGAGCGCGTCCTCCAGCACGCAAACTGCTATCCAGTCGTTGAATGAGGGCGTTGGAGACCAGCTCAGCGCGAAACTCGACTGCAGCTGGCGCGAGACCGTGCGGCTGAGCAGCGGCTTGTCGGTCATTGTGGTCCAGTAGCCCAGATTACTGGAGTCAATGGCCTCGTAAATGCGCAGGCAGCCGTCCGCGGCAATGGTGGCGAGCTTCAGGCTGGCGGATCCGGGGCAGAACTCAACATCGTAGAGAGGCCCCTTGAAGTCGCTGATGGTGTACCTTCGCCGCCACCGCCTGCCAGACATCAGCGCCTCCTCTGGCGACTCTTCCCACAGCTTCACGGTACAGTCATGGCTCCCTGAGGCCAGGATCGGCGCATGCTTGGGACCTGCCCAGCTCACCTTCACGACCGGCGCCTCGTGGGCCCGCCACGAGTCGTTCAGCTGCCAGCTGTCGCCAACTCGGTCGAAGACCTTGATCGTATGGTCGACCGAACAAGTGGCCATGCGACGTCCGTAGAAGTCATAGGCAACAGCCGTCATCTGGTCCTGGTGGCCGATTCCTATCGAACGCATGTTGGAGGTTAGGATCGTGGATCGCGAAACCTTGGCTACATCCTCGCACAGTCGGGTGTGAGTGTAGGCTCGTGAAGTCTCGATATTTTGTCGAGCGCACGGCCTACCTACACGAAACCTCCAGCATATCACACAGATGCTATCAAATCGAAGTCCAGCGTGCTTATCTCGTGAGGCCCTTCCCGAGGTCACCACGTAGAAGGGAGTGAAAGCTCATCTGTGCGCAAGACGCTTGAAAGTTACGAGCTTCGTCGACCGCCTTGATTGAGCTCGTCAGCCTGTGATTAGAAGGAAAGATCTTGCTCGGGATACGTGCTTGATCTCATATAGTTAAATAACTAAATAAATTAGCATGCTCTCTTGGCATCCAAACACGGGCTAGGGCTCAATATGCCACTCTTTTGGGCTGCCAGTGCACGTCGTCTTAACTGGAGGGGTGGACGCGTCTCACGGTAATAAACACTTCCCCGGAAATTTCTTCGGGGAGTGAGCAAGAATGCTGGGCCTGCTGTCTCAACCAAAACAGCAGAGCGCTGAAGCCGTGATACTCACGCTCTGTGATCGCCTTTCCAACTCCCTCCTTCTCGAGGACCGAAAGGCCGCTGTCCTATCGCTACGAGGACTCGCACACGAAAATCGAGAACTCGTGGCCAGCAGCGGCCTGCAAGGGCTGCTCGATAGTTTGGTAAAGGACTCCCATGACCCGGATGCCGCAAAGGTCACTCTCGAGACGCTCTTGATCCTATTCAACACTGACACGAGACGCCGATCACGAAACAGGAGGTATATCTCTCCTCTAATCCTGGCAGGGAAAAATGGTCGCGAAGAGCCCGAGCACGGCATTGTCAGCGACATTTCCCTGTGGCTCACCGACCGCTTGCTCCACAACGAACCTGCGCTCAACCGAGTTTTGGAGCTGGCCGATACGAAGCATGATCCCTTCACGGCTGTATACGCCCTGCAGCTGGTCAGTATGATGACCGTCAATCGGCCGATCGAAACGAAACACAAAATGCTCTCTGGAACTGCCTCGCTGGTGACAGCTTTGGGATCAGTGCAGGACATGGTCAGGGACGAGGCACTCCTGCTGTTGAACGCACTGACTGCGGATCATCTCGAACTGCAAAAGCTGGTGGCCTTCGAGGGTGGATTTGACAAAGCTTTTGACATCATCGACTCTAGTGGCGGAGTGATATTCGGCGGGCGCACAGTCGAAGACTCGCTCACACTGATCGCAAACTTGATAGAATACAACACATCCAACCAAAAGCTCTTTACAGAGATAGGCTTCGTCCTCAAGTGGACTAACATGCTCCAGTCCATCGTTGACTTACAAAACGAGGGTGGGAGCCTGCGGGACCAGAGTGTTGCAAACATAGAGTCAGCCCTGGCTGTAGGACAGCTGCTTTGCGTGGGTGGAGCAGACCAGACGGAGAACCACCAGAACATTCTGTGTGCCTCAAGCGCGCTGACTCTCACGCTGCAGATAGCTTTCGGCGTCAACTCCACTCCACCGGTGCGGGTATCATCTCTCATCACGGCTGCTTCTCTAATTAATGCAAATAATGAGCGCCAAGACGACTTCTTAGCTGTTGATGTGCCCTACTACGATCTCAGCCTTCGTCAAAACGCCACTGTCACGCCTCGAACTGTTAGCGTGTCTCAAGCCTTGTTCAATTGGGCCACAGGACTAAGCGCCTCCCAGTATTTCGACTTACGTTGTGCCTCTCTCCTTACTTTGAGTTCTGCTTTCAACGACAACGAGCTGGGAAAAATTGCCTTCGTGGAAGATCAGATTGAGAAGTATAGCTCTGGAAACGCAGAGCTTGACGCTGCCTCGCCGCCGAATGCAGATATTAGTACTACCGATGCGAGCGGAAATGATCAGGATCTAAACCTGATCGAGATCCTCGCAGAGTACAGCGAGGAAACACGCTTGAACCCTTTTCGGATCTGGTTCGCGGCCGCGGTGCTCATGCGGCTCTTCATCAAGGGTTCAGGACCGAAGGAGCTACTGCGCAAGGTAAAGGTGGGCGATGAAAGCCTCGGAATGGAAGTTCACACGCTCATACAGGCCGTAGCAGGAGAAATGCAGAGGTCTCTGTCCTTGACGGAGCCCACGGTGGCCTTGGCTTACTTGCAGCTGCTCTCGGTATGGTGCTACGACGATACCGAAGCGGTCGATGAATTTACCAGAGAATCCTCGGCCGTGCAAGCACTGCTAGCACACCAGACTCCGAACCCGCTCGCGGAATCTCTCGCCGCAGTGACTCTCGGCATTTCATATTCCTTTTGTACTGCCCAATCATCGATTTCACGAAAGGATTTTCATCGCCTCTTGACCACCACAATGGGTCGCGATCAATACCGGATGCTCATACGGAGGTTCCGAAACTCGGAGTATTACCAAAGCTTCGATGAGCTCGCTATGTTCGGTGCGCCGAGAGACGCAAACGGCTCTCCAGCTGTGTATTTGGACGCCGCTTTCGTGGGCCTGATGAAAGAGTCGATCAAGTTCATTGGAAACGCTATTGACTCTGACCCCGAGATTGAGCCAAGCACCAAAGTCACCTTCGAAATGTTGGACGAGATCAAACACTCTTTGCATAGCAAAACTAAAGAGTTCGAGGCCGCTGAGCTAAAGCTTGCAGAGCTTTCGCGAGAACGGACCGAGTACCAAAAGAGGTTAGACGAGTCACTTTCAGAAGCTCGCAAGCATGAAAAGTCCTCGAAGGAGCATTTCGAGAAGTTGCAAACCACCGTCAGTGACTATGAAGGGTTGCAACAAGCAAAAAGTGATATTGACTCGGAGCTGAAACAAACGCACGAAGACTTGGCTTCTGTCAAAGTTTTGTTGACCAATCTCGAGAGTGTCAGATCGAAGCAGGATGCAGAATTAACGAGCCTCAGGGCTTCCAAGGAGAAGTCTGACGAGGCTATCAACGAAATGACCCGAGAGTTGTTCTCGCTGCGCAGGGCAAAGGAATCATCCGAGAAAGAGGCCTCCAAGCTTCAAGCAGAGAGCACGAAGTTAAGAACCAAGCTTGAGTCGCTTCAAAGCAACGAAGGAAGCCTCAAAAAGCAGCTGTCGCAGGCTCAAATCGATGCGAAAGCGGCCACGAGTTCGCTAGATAGCACCAAGAAAGTCACTGATAAGCTCGCAGCAAAGCTCAAGGAAACAGCCACCGTTCTCCAGCAACGGGAGAAAGATGAGAGAGAGCTGAACGAGAAACTGACGAAATTCAGATTGGATGTAGAACAGAAGGAGAACGAACTGGTAACTCTTAGAAACCGGGAGGCCACTACACGTAAAGAGCTCGATCGAGTGACTGCGCAATCTCAACTTGAGGCTGCCAGAATTAAAGAAAGTACAGAGAGCGCTGCTCAAGCAGACAAAATGAGGCAGCAGCTTGACTCACTGAACAGCGAGTTGAAGGAGCTCAAGGGCAAGCTTGCCAAATCCGAGGCGTCAAGCGAGTCGTTGCAGAAAGAGTTGCTCGCGGCCACGTCGAGCTTGAGTAAGTCTCGCGAAGAAGCTCAAGCGCGTGAAAACGCCCTTGAGACCTCAAACAAAAATCTAAAGGACATCAACATGAAGCTGGTCAAGGACATCGCCGCTCTCAAAGCAAGAGAATCTACCGATGCGGGAAAGCAGCCCGTAAAACAATCCGAATCTGAACGTCTCAGAAACGAACTTGCTGACAAGCAAGGTGCTTTAGATGACCTCATGGTTCTCCTCGATGACTTAACTGAGAGGAAATCTAAATATAAAGCGAAGTTACGTGAACTGAAGCAAGATGTGTCTGACTCCGAGGACGACGATGACGATGACGAAGACGACGAGGACGAAGACGACCAGAGCTGACAAAATGAACAGTGACCATTCTTGTAGTGTACATAGACATGTCGCTACCGCCTAATTGCACACAATATTCACCTAGCTGGGTTGAGTTTGTGCACTTTGTGCTCAACGTTTCGCAGTGCAGAAGTATCGACATCTTGAGGGGTAATGAGAATGCACTGTAGCTTGTGGTCCTGAATCGACTCTCCCACAAATAAGAGACTTGTGGACCTATTGGATTTGTCCATGAAGACGTCGTATTCATCCATAGCCACCAGGCCGACCTGCATGGTTTCCCAGACGGACATAAGCAGAGCTAGCTGAGTGAGACTCTTCTCACCCCCAGAGAGGGTCGTGACGCTGTCACTAGTGCTAGCTGCAGGTGCCGCCTGCACGGAAAAGTGCCTCTTCGCATCATCTATGGTGACCTGCCCGACGAACTTGCGTCTCTGCAAAAGTCTCGCAAATGCAAACTTGATACGAGCTTTTATCCTACTCCATGCAGCCCTCTCGTTGACCTGGCGCATGCTTTGACGCTCCTTAGTGAACTTTATGAGATGCTCCATTTCTTTTCTGTTAGAATTGATCTGCGCGCGTGTCTCGAGAATCTCGAGAGACTCCCTCTCCGCTTGAGCAATCTCCTCGGCAGATGCGGCCACGACCCGAGCCTCGGCATGAAGTTTGCGCAAAGTTTGAGCAAGTTCTTCGTCATGCTTGTCAAATAGACTCATAGTTTCATCACTAGTTTCACTGTCGCCATGAAGTCTGGGACCAGTCTCTCCATCCGCAGTTTCCCTGATGTCCTCTAATTGAACTAATTTGGCCCGCAGTTCTCTTTCCAGCATCTTGACTGTTGCTTCTTGTCTCCGTAGCTTTCTCTCCCTCTGCTTGTCCTTGTTGTGTAGAGCTTCGGAATTTTTTTCTAAAACCTGAATATCATGCTTGATGTCCAAAATGGCTTTAGTGCATCGCGTGACGATTGATGATGTTTCAGTAAGTTTTGCACTTATTTCTGCGACGCGCTCCTCAGATTCTTTCATAACCGAGAGCACCTGCTGGATGCTAGTGTTGAGTTTCAAAGTGGAACTTTTTAAACGACTGATGTCAATAGCATAATCTTCGACTCCGGAGCCAGTTTCTAAGGCGAGGAGTTCTTGAGTGGCGGTACGGATTTCGTCCTCGAGTCTCCTATCTTTATTTTCAGCTTTCTGCAGTTTTCTCGTTTCCTCTGCGAGCTTGGCATCAGTAGTGCTCAGGGTTTGCTGCTGCTCACTGATCTTTTCCTC
The DNA here is from genome assembly GCA_004124955.1 of Starmerella riodocensis. Classification (NCBI taxonomy): domain Eukaryota; kingdom Fungi; phylum Ascomycota; class Dipodascomycetes; order Dipodascales; family Trichomonascaceae; genus Starmerella; species Starmerella riodocensis. Next base: position 149,778 of record NRDT01000002.1, read on the forward strand.
AACTTCTTGGAGCTGAGATGCAAGCTCTCTGAGCTTACTCTCTGTATGGAGCTGGCGCGCCTTCGTTCCAATGACGAGCCGGACTAGCTCGTGGGGCCTGATTGGGTTGGCGTCCCTGCGGGTGGTCGTCTGAGATATTTGCGTGTAGTTTGCGCTACCCCTTGAAGAAACACTCAGTGCTATAGCGTTCGTGATTTTCGGATTGGCATCGACACAAGCAAAAGCTGAATCAATCCCTTTTACAAGGATACAGCTCTCGATCTGGTGGAGATCCACTAATATCCGCTTGATTGCTTCCAGTTTCACACTCATGATGTCGACTACTCTACTGTAATTTGAGGAGCCGGTGGGAAGCGCATTTTGAAAGTCATAGGCGTCATCGTTCCGCATTATGATCTTGAGATTGTTGAAGCCAGTCTGTCTTGCGAGTTGCATCAGTTTGTCTCGGTCTTGAGAGTTCTGAACCCACCACGACTCCAGCGTATTGGTCCACAGACGTTCTAGAGCGGGGGAGAAGCTTGCACCCTCATCGTTGAGCTCTATGTATTCGTAAAGCGGACCGACTGGAGCAGAGCGCCATTCCTTATGTTTGTTGACCAGTTTTCTTAGTTGCCTGTGTCTGTTCAGAAGAGGATTCTTCGATGGAGATTTCGAAAGGCCAGATTGAAGTTCATCTTGCACCGACTTTTGACGGGCGACGATCTCGTTTTTCTCTTTCAGGAGCTTCTGAAGTAGGGTCGCTTGACCTGATCGTGACTCTTTGAGGTCTTTAATTGTCTGTATTAGATCAAGCTTCGTGTCGTTGACGGCCCGCCTCTGCTCCATATTGAAATCCTTCGTTTCCTGCAAGTTTTGACGGCGCTTCTCCAGCTTGTCAGAGCTTTGGGCGGCTTGGGACTCCTCTAAAGTCCGAAGTTCCTGTTCATCAGAAACCAGCTGGTTCCTGTACGACCTCAAGTCTTCCTCAGATCGTGTTAACACATAATTTGGTGACTGGAGTTCTTGCTCCAATTGAGCAATTTTCAATCGAGCATCTTCCCGTTCGTTGGAAAGGTCTTGCAGTTCGGCGTTTTTTGTGTCGATCTGATCACGAAGTTGCGTCACTTCGGCCTCCACGCTACTCCCTTCGTTTAATGAACTCAGCTGTTCGTACTCATGTTGGTGTTTTCTCTCGAGTTCCTCGTATTCCTCGGCGACTTGGTCAACTTTCCGCCATGCGCAGATGTTCTTGATTACCCGCACTTGCCTCTCTCGATTGGCTTGCTCATTCGCTCTGCTCAGCACCTCCTGATTGTGCGCATTTTGGAGCTCCAAGCTTTCTTCTCGTTCGCGGATCAGAGAGAGAAGCGCCTGTTGATCAGTCTCAAGAGCTGCAACTTCCTCTTGATTCTTCAATATAATGTGATGAAGTAGGGCTTTTTGCAGCTTGTCGTATTTCTTTCGCGCAGAGGCTCTGACCAAAAATTCTTTAGCGTTCTCTTGAGATAACATCGCGAGCTCGTTGTCAGGATACAAACCAAAATGGTGGCATATTACCCGCACATCTTTGGCACCAGCCTTTGGGACTTTTCGGCCCAAGCCATCGCGCAATTGGTATTGGGAGGCGCCAGTAGCGTTGATTGTGCGAACGACAGTGACGGAGTCCCCGTACTTGCTGTGTATGTGCCTGTGCTCCTGTGGAACGTGGATCTCAACACTGATGCGAGCTCTATGTGCACCAGTCTTGACCAAGCCGCCCAAGGACTCACCTCGACTTGTAGTGCTGGCTCTGCTTCCCAGAGCTACCATGATGGCCGTAAGAATAGTGCTTTTCCCACTTCCGTTCTCTCCATATATAAGATTAAGTCTCTTGTTTAGGTCGATCTCGAAACAGGTGTGGCACATGAAGTTCTCCAGCAGTATGCGCTTGATGTAAGGATGCGAGAGATCATCAGTGTCCGGCCTGACAGCTGAGTTGCTGTCGACCATGACTGAAGCCCAAGGCACGCGAGAGCAGATGAGCTGCTGCGCGTGATGGCAGAACGGTCAATTGATCTAACAAAACACAGCGTCGCGGTGATCTCAAACCAGCCCCTGCCCTGAAAACCCGGCGCGTCGCATGCATCAAAATAATAATCTATTTAGCGGAATTCAGAAGTAAGCATAAGCATAATGTGCTGCCATATGATGTGATTGCCTTGGCGCTCAGTCATTGAATCGCTGTATATTTAATGAGTCTCTATTCCATACACCGCTACATTTAAGAGCACAATTCTGCGCTGGTCTGCAGAGCACCCACGAACCAGATCATTCACCTTATAGCCGTCATTGAAAGACACCTGCGTGGCCCTGACATTAAAAGTACTCAGCATGGCCCAAAAAATACTTCTAGAGAGTCAAAGGCTTTGATACCTTTTATCCCCAGTCCATAAAATCCATCAAAGTCGTCCCACTGACAAATGCAGGAGTTGACTGAGATTGAATTTGTGCTAAACTGATCGGAGGAGCGCATCGATGCCGATGATCTGGCGAGCGGACTACCGGCCAGACTTTGACTCTGGGAGATGGCGGCAAGCTCTGACTCAATGGTTGCATTGAAGGCATACGAGACGTTGCACATCGGTATACGGTAGCCCCCCTGTACACCGTATCCTTTGACCTCAAGATACAAGTCAGATGGGAGGACTGCTCCGTTATCGTTTTGCATTGGAGAGAGACAGATGCGCTTCTCTTGTGCATCCTCGTACCAGGTGTTGATGCACCTCTTGTCACTCGAGCGCAAACTGCTGATGGTCAGCTCCGTGACGTCCAAGGTGGGATTCCGTAGAACAACGTGCGTGATCCTGATGTTTGAGTTGAAGTTATTCGGGCTTGATAGAGTTCCCAAGTGCAGCCATTTTTCGACGTATTTCAAGTAGCGTTGTTGACTCTTAATGGTGATTCCGTCGACTAGCCCAAAGCGCATTCTTTTGCGCGTAAACTCATCCGATGCCTTCTTGTAAGGGATGCCGTGAAACATCATCAAATAGGCTACGCATATCATACCTGTGCGTCCCTTTCCACATTTGCAATGAACCAGCGCTACATTCTTAGAATTGCTCTTAAGGTAGGTAGCCACATCATTGGCAATGCTTACGAGCGTAGCAAAGTCAATTGGCCGGTGATCAGGTATTGGAGAGTGCGTGACAGCGTTGCTGATACCGGCAAACCCAAGGTTGTCGATATCGTAGCTCATTTCAGAGTCTTCCTGGAGGCACCAGATGTGCCAATGATTTTCGTGCTTAGCTTCCAAATACTGGACCAACGCTTTGCCGTTCATTCGGTAGAATCCTTGGAGAAACCTATCTGTTGGCATTGCACTAGCGATCAATTGTGGAGTGATATAGGCTATGTCCAATTTTTGGCCTTCGTGTATTTCCTTGTGATGGAGAATCCCGATAATGCTTGTGCCAAACATCTTTGACTGAATGACCTGAAATGTCTCCATCCTCTGAGCACACGTCAGTTATATATACATGGGCGTAGGGCTCTGTGCAACGGTGTTTCAATTTTAAGCTACTCAAATTTCCACATTAGACTCGCTTGTAAATAGAGCTTGTTTTTGTTTTGAGTTCTAAATGTTTTTATGCTTTTCTTTGATGCGCAAACATCCAATGTCTAGGTAAAAGCAAATCTCAGATATGACTTCGGCCACGAAGCAACCATAAACTCCGAGAGAGACCCCAAAGTTGCCCCAAATAAACTCCGAGTCCTGCTCAGGGGCTATTAAATGGAATATGAGGCCGCAGAAAGGAGCCAACAGCATATAATTTCGCGTAGGATATGCCTGGGTTGTGACGTGAGCAGTAATGATGCGCCCGACAAGTAGAGCAAATGTCAATCCGATCGAAAGGAAAAACGGGAGGAAGCCGTTTCCACTGATTGTATTCCAATCTGTCAGTGCCATACCAATGTAACCGACCCACATCCAAATGAAAGGGACGATACCGCCTAGTGCAGACCGAAAGCTTCCCTTTGTTGCTTTGTGTACGTTACTGAGTGCAGAAACGCAGTTCATGATCAGGCCTACTAGAAAGCCAGCCTCGATAACCCTCAAAATGGTCAAATTAGAGCCACCCAAATGGAATCTCCAGATGGTAGGGCCCAAAGTACCTGTCAAAATCTCCGCCACAACCAGCATCAAAATTCCTTCCACCGGGCCAGAAAAAACGGATAGGAACAGCTTGTGCGTATGATATTCCTCCCAGGTCGAGAGGAAAAAGTTGGTAGTGCACATAAATTGCGAGAGGAGTACAAGAGGTTTCGACCAGTTGAACACCGTCGCCACGACGAACGCTTGCAAGGAAGTGTTTATAGCATCTACGCAGTGGTCGAAGAGCTCACCCAGGGGCGAGGAGGTCCCTGTTCGTCGTGCCTGCTGCCCGTCCAGGGCATCCAAGGTCTGATACATGAACAAGTCGAAAGCATGCAAGAAGTAAACCCAGCGCGGCGTGTCGAGCGAGTCGAAATTTCGATTGTAAGTAAGGGCCAACACGAAACTGACGATGGAGAACAGCAAACCGAGCAGGGTCACCATATTGGGTGCAAGCCACCGAGGGAGATGTTCCACTGCACGTAGGTAGAACGGCTTGAGAACATATTTGGACACGAGCGATTGATCCTCGCTAGCATATTTGTATTGTTTCAGCCCCGGAAGAGCTGCCACAGGAAGGAACACACCCATTAAAGATTCGGTGGCGCCTAATCAAAGAGAGCACGCGGCCTAGTCAACCCGCTCTTCTTGAATTTCGACGTTGGCGAAAAGAGACATGTCTACATAATACGTCAAAATAATTTGCCAGACAGACCGTGGCAAGGGTCCTTAGCCATAAGAAGCTGTACCCGAACCTATCTAATCGGAGCGTGCGACTCACCGCGTCGCTCTGTAGCTATCAGAACCGGCCGGTAGCTCCACCCACAAGTAGATCATGGACATGTTAGCTATTGATCATAGTAAATCAAATGGATTCGAGGAGCTAACATGTTTCCACCGTCACACCTCATTCCAGAGCTGGGAAATCCAAATTCACAACTTTTAGAAGGTGCCACTGACACGTCAAAAATCAAGCTGATAAAACAAGCAGATTTCTGCTTATATTGACACTCTTATCACGCGCCTTTTCGCAGGGGGGCGTGCATTTAATTGCGAGCTCCGGCTTCATACCGGTCACATTTTATGAAACTTAGCCCATGCATGGAATTTCGGAACCCTTGACCCGGACCCTCAGACTATACCCACGTGGGCTTTATCTGTAAAGCACGTGGGGCTAGCCTGGTAGAGCTCTAAGCGTGAGCTTCAGTGCGCGACATAGCCTCGATCCTCCAGCCGTTGACCACAATGAAATATGGTGAGCAGCTGAAGCAAAGCCTGATCAAAGATTATGGGTATTACTATATCAACTATGATCAGTTGAAGAGGGAGCTGGGCCTCCGGCTCGCTCGTAACGGCGAGCAATGGAAGTCGACCGATGAGGATGAATTCGTGACGATCTTGGAGGGAGAGCTCGACAAGGTGTACAACTTTCAGAAGCTCAAATCCAACGAGATAAATCGTCGTATCAAAGCAGCTGAGCGCGAAGTGCGGCAAGCAGTCTCATCGGCGGAGAGCAATCCCACCCAGGTGGACGAGCATCAGTTTGAAGAGCTTGAAGAGGAAGTGTCCTCTATAATTGCCGACGTCCACGATCTGTCCAAATACACACAATTGAACTACACGGGGTTCCAGAAAATTGTTAAAAAGCACGACAAGCTCACCAAATGGCACCTGAGACCTATCTTTACAGCTCACATGAACTCCAAGCCCTTTTTCAAAGAGAACTTCGATAACTTGATTGTGAAGCTCTCGTCATTGTACGACTTCATAAGGACCCGCGGCCACCCATTCGTGGGCGACTCTAGTGCCGGAGGTCAGCAGCAAAACTTCGTGCGTCAAACGACCAAATACTGGGTACACGCCGATAACATTACCGAGTTGAAGCTTCACATTCTGAAGCATCTCCCCGTGTTGGTGTTCAATCCCAATAAGGAGTTCGAGCCGGAGGATAACGCCATTACTTCGATCTACTATGATAACTCGCACCTTGATTTGTATCGTGGCCGGTTGGAGAAAAGCGAGGGTGCTGAGGCTATCCGTGTCCGCTGGTATGGTGGCATGAATACAGACACCGTGTTTGTGGAGCGCAAGACCCATCGTGAGGACTGGACCGGGGAAAAGAGCGTGAAGGCACGCTTTGCCATCAAGGAAAAATACGTCAACGACTTCATGTCCGGCAAAATGATCCCTCCGCAGCTTTTCGCGAAAGCCCGCAGGGAGGGCAAGAAGTCAACAAAAGAAATCGACGCGCTCGAGGCTTTGGCGCGCGAGGTCCAGTACCGTGTAATTCACGACAGGCTTCGTCCTGTCACGCGCTCGTTCTACAATCGCACAGCGTTCCAGCTTCCTGGAGATGCCAGGGTCCGAATCTCTCTTGACACGGAGCTCACGATGGTGCGTGAAGACGACTTCGATGGCCTGGATCGCGCCCATAAGAACTGGCGCCGCATGGACATTGGGGTTGATTACCCGTTCAGCCAATTACCGCCTGGGGACATTGAGCGATTCCCGTATGCGGTTCTCGAAGTGAAGCTCCAGACACAGATGGGACAAGAGCCGCCTCTCTGGATCAGAGATCTGGTGGCCAGCCATCTGGTGGAGGCAGTGCCCAAGTTTTCGAAATTCATCCACGGCACGGCCACGCTGCTTCCTGAGCGGGTCAAACTCATCCCCTTCTGGCTGCCGCAGATGGAGACAGACATTCGCAAGCCATCCCACACCTCGAACTATGGCTCCAACGTCGCGGGGCCGCGCGGTCCCCAAAGCGATGCTGAGGGATCAGTGGGCCTTGTCCGCTTCGCACCAACCGACGCCAACGCGAACGAGACCACCGGGCTGCTGAGTGGCGAGGTCAACGCAGACAGGCATTACGATTCCTCATGGCTGGGCGCGAAATTCGGCTCAGGTATTCAGTACGTCAAGGACCTCTTTGGCTATGACGTGCGCGTGGCTCGCGATCCCGATGGTACCGTGTACCACGAAGACATTGTTGCGCCTCCTGGGAAGACGATCAGCGTTCCGGTAAGAATTGAGCCCAAGGTATACTTTGCGAACGAGCGAACCTTCCTCTCTTGGTCGGAGATCGGTATATTGCTGGGCGCGATGGCGAGCGGACTTCTCAACTTCGGCTCACCAATCGCCGCCAAGGCCTCGTTGGGCTTCTTCTTCGTTGCGGTCATGACCATTGTCTACTCTATTGTAAGCTACGTGACTCGAGTTTACATGATTCGCAACCGGTCCTCGGGGCGCTACGATGACCCGTATGGCCCCGCCATCATCTGCGTTGCACTGGCAGCGGCTCTGGGAACAAACTTTGTGTTCCAATTTCTGAACTCCGCTGATTAGCGGGCCTATTGGCTGCGTTTCTTTAGCCTTATACGTAGCTTGAGCTAAGTAGAAACAACAGGTATCTTCTAATTCACAAGACCAACGGGCGCCGTCTTAGCCATGCTGCGGCGGTGTCTTCTCCACGAGCCCTAAGTGGTCTGAAATGGAAGCTAAATCAACAAAACACTTTAAACACGAGTGAAAGCAGGCTAGTTTAGGTTTCGAGAACTCCGGCCTCCAATGGGGGCGGGCAGAGAAGTACTGTTGTTGGAGGGTGGTGACTTATTTAGGCCACTTGTATTTGGCATGCCCAACTTCAGCAAGGTGCTCGTCTTTGGCAAAAACTTCGGCACTCTTTTCCTCGCGGAAACTCGCGAGCTTTCCACGCAACGAGCTATCACCCACGCCCAGCATGCGGACGGCAAGAAGCCCTGCATTCAGCGCGTTGTTGATGGCTACAGCGGCGACAGGGACACCTTTTGGCATCTGAACGATTGAATAGAGGGAATCCACTCCGTCTAGAGAGGAGCCTTTGACGGGAACACCAATCACGGGGAGCGACGTCGAGGCAGCCACCATCCCCGGAAGATGGGCAGCGCCCCCGGCGCCCGCAATAATAACCTTGAGGCCCCGCTGCTCCGCAGACTCGGCATACTCTACCATCTTACCCGGGGTCCTGTGGGCCGACACTATGCTGCACTCGAAAGGAACTCCGAACTCCTCCAGCGTCGCACACGCGGCCTTCATCACCGGAAGGTCAGAGTCGGAACCCATAATAACGCCGACCACAGGAACCTCTGCGCTCTCTCGCACACCGGTTTCAACGTAGGCGAGCTTCTGCTTGCACTCAGCCAGGCTAGACCCGATGATGTTGACGTGTCCGAGCTTTCTTCCGGGGCGAGAGCTCTTCCCGTACAGGTGGACGGCGCATCCTGGAGTCTCGAGCGCCCGCTCGCAAATCTGGAGCTCTGTGGCCTCCTGATTTCCTAGTATGTTCAGCATGATAGCAGCAGTACTGGGTGTGCTGAATTGTGTCGCCGCGGGGGGGAGCGGTAGCCCGACGCACGCGCGAACGTGGGCTTCAAACTGACTTGTGACGCACGCGTCCTGTGTATAGTGCCCTGAGTTGTGTGGTCGGGGAGCAATCTCGTTGATCAAGAGGGCGCCGTCGTCGAGAAGGAAAATCTCGACACCAAAGACGCCAGCGCCCCACAGGGATGCCACGGCATTCTTGGCGAGCTCTTGTGCAGCTAGACCGACAGAGTCCGAGACAGGCGCGGGCGCATACACAGTGTGACACACGTTGTTCTCGTGGTATGTCTCCACGACAGGGTACGTGACCACCTCTCCATCTTGCAGCCGTACGACCATGACGGCAAGCTCCTTGACAAATGGCGCCCACACTTCGGCGTAGAGGCCGCTCTTTGGCAACTCCGAGAGGGAGCGTTCGATGCCGGCCTCTGATTTGACCACACTGTTGCCCTTCCCGTCGTACGCATCGCGCCGTGATTTCAGCATGAACGGGTACCCATGGCGCTCTCCAAAGGCTTTGCACGACGCCACTGTGGCTTCCACCGATTCGGAGTGCGCTGTGGCAAGTCCGTGTGCAATTAGGTGCTCCTTCTGCGCGAACTTGTCCTGGATGAGCTTGATCGTTCGGGCAGAAGGCATGACGGGCTTGCCGCAGTCCGCCAGCGCGTCTGCGTCGACATGCTCGATCTCGATCGTGAGAATGTCCGATCGCGACGCAAGCTCCTGTACCTTCTGCGCGTCAGTGAATTTTCCAGTGACGTGATCCGAGTCGGCATTGATCTGCTTTGCGGGCGAGCCATCCGCGTCGAGCACGAGTGTGCGCACGTTCAGCCGGTTGGCGGCTTCCACCGTCATGCGACCAAGCTGGCCGCCGCCAACAATACCTAGCGTTTTACTGTCCATAAGTGACGAGGCACCTCGCAGTTCCACTGATCTCGCAATTCCGAGGTGGGATTCAGGGTAGGGGCAAGACACCGAGCTGCATGCAGTCGTGCGTTGATTGTTTTGTATACCAGCGGTTCATGCTGATGGCGGCAAACTGCACTCTAAAGCAGCCCAAAATCAAGCCATTGACGCCTCAAAATTGTGTGACTTTGTTTGGAAATGCCAAAAGTTCTCGTAAAAGCCATTCATAGAATTAAAGAGAACATAGCCCCTCGACCAGAGGGGCTCAACATCGATTACCTCGCTGGTGAGCACAGTTCCGCGGGCAACGAGACCAACAACCTAGGGCCTGGTGATGCAGATGCGGTCGACGCAGATGCCATTGACCCCCTGAGCCAATACATGAGAAGAATTGATCGTCTGAGGATCAATAACAAGGAGCGCCGGATGACGCCAGACCTAGTGGAGGAGATGGCGGCCTGCATCGAGGCATTCAAGGACCAAGACCGGTACAAAAATGATACGAGGCTGGTCAAACTTTGTTTGGAATACGGATCATTTTCAGAATCTCCTGCGTCTATGTTCGCATACATGGACTACTACGAAATCGGAGCTGAATGCTCTCTCTTCTGGTATCGGTGGGCCAACTATCTTGTGACTGTTCACAAGCAATCGGATGAGGCCAAGCGAATACTATCGAGGGGCCTGCTTCACAGTGCAGAGCCTCAGCAGCTGCTCATCATTGCGATAAAGCAATTGTCAGAGCCCGCCGCCTCGACGAACAAGGTCGGAACGTCCTGCATGCCCCAATCGCGAAACTTGAAGCGCAAGTTGATGGTGTACAGGGATGATGATGATGATGATAATGATGATGATTCCAGCGACGACGGCGCACCGTCGCCGCTTCCGGGCGCGCAGCGTCGCTTGTCGCAAACGAATGATGTCGAGGTGCCTCGAATTGTCCACGAGAGGAAAGAGAACCGACTCCAGGCGGAGCCGCTCACGACGTCAGGACGGGGAACGCAGCTGCCATCGCACGGTCGCTTACACGTGTTCGTTGACCAAGATACAGCCGCCACGGGTCAGCTTGACACCGAGTCTCGGCTGGTGTTCAATGAACTGCTGCTGCGGCACCGTATCTATCGAGATCCCCTGCGACCTTTCGAACCCCAGAAGCGCCGGATGTTGGACATGCAGATTTCCGAAAAAACAGGTCTTCTGCCCCTGGGAATTGACCACCCCGAAGTTGGGCTTCTCAAGGACGCGCTCTATGATCCGCACGTTGGCCAGACAGAGCTCATCGGATCCGTAGCACTTGACAGGAAGGGAGATACGGAACTGTTGAAGTAGAGCAGAGAGGCCGCCGCCGGGAAAAGCCATGATCACTAGGCCTCAAACCCGTAAACAAATAAAAAAAAAATAGTAAGGGCTAATAAATTACAAGATCGCAACATGAAGTGTAGCGCGTTCAGTCCGTTTTGGCAGCAACAGGTTTGGCGGAGTTTGGCTGCCTATCCGCGTCTGCAACCTCGCGGATAATAAGGTTGTACAAAGTTCCGAATACCAGCGCGATGACAGTCGATGTGAGTATGATGACATTGTACGGCATGGAAAAGTCAGGAACAGGTAGCGACAGAAGCAGTGACGTTGTTCTGACTTCGTATCTGCCCTGATCAGTATTAGCGATTGCGAGCCCAGGCGGTACTTCGAAACCGTGATTCGCGTCAGGTGGGTATTCTTCGATGTAGAGCAGGGACTTGTCGAACTCATATTCGATTTCGTACTTGCCTCCCGGCGCGATCTCTAAGCTGAACTGCAGCTGGTTTGGGCGCGCGCGGTCCCTGCCCGGCACGTACTTAGTCTCTAGCAAGGTTCCATTCCCATAAGTCTGTGCCGTGTAGAGATACAACCGCATGAACCAAGGCAAAATCTCAACGTAAGACACTGAGAGCGGCCTATCAAGTTTATTAGAGAACACGGTGCGAATGCCACCTTTCTGTTGACCCCAGCCGCTGAAAGATCGGTCAACAAAAAGCGGAGGCCTCGTACTTTCGTGGACCCGGCCGCTATCTTCGGTAGTTATCACAAAATCGAGCATTTTAGAGTCTGTCCGATCCAAAGTAAACTCCCGTGTTGATGAGCTGCCATTCAGTAGCCAGTTTTCTGGCGCTAATAGCCTCACTGCGGGCTTACTCGCGTCTGCGATTGCGCACTGGCCCTTTAAGTTGGTCCCAAAGAGCTGGCTCAGAGAGAAAGCAGCGCTCGTTGGGTTGATTGGATAACAGGCCCAATCGCCTCCCCAGCTTTTCGACGAATCGCACACCAGATTCTGAGCGTCTATGTGCCATGGCAAGGGATCCTCTTTGCACAGATCGGTGTTCATGACGCTGGCCACTGCCTGGTGGAGCGTGATGGTGCCTTCGTGCGGATGGCAAACGTCCACGCTCATAGTCTGCCACTGGGAGCGGAAGAGCGTGTGGCCGTCCAGTAGACTGGCCACACCCGCTTTCCCCTGGCACGGCAGCAGTTTGAGAAAAGGCGTCAGGTTCTCCGTGCAAATAGGCTCGGCAGGAAGGGATCCGCGAAGCAGCCAGGCGCCATCGACGCCTTCGCCCTGCGGCGCCAGAATACCGGCCGAGGGGAACGACGTCTGCGCCTCGTCGATGTAATTGATCGATGCACAAAAGTAGCCGCCCAGCGAGTGCACGAGCTGCCGCCAGTTTTGCCATGCCTCCTGCGCATCCTTGCCGGCGACCCACGCCCAAACTTCGACTCCAATACCGCCCGCAAGCGCGCCCATTGCGGGCGGGCTCCCCCAGCGTTCCGCATTCCAGAAGCCCTGGCCAAATCTGAGATGAAGCTCTCGGGCGTTGGACTGGTCCAGAATCTGGCCCAACGATCTGGGGAAGGTGGTGAACTCCTGCAGGCCCCATTGCTGCTCGCCTCCAACTAAAGACTGCGTCATCTCAAAGTCGAAAGTAGAGAGCACCTCATTCCTCGATAATGGCTGGATCTGCAAGTCCTCCGCGTATGTTCCGTGGGCAGCGGCTAGGCCAGCAGCCAGCAATAGCGTGACCAGCTGCTTCATTTCTTATATGTTCGTGCGCTTCTAGGAGCCTCTCAGTACTGGGCAGAAGAGTGGAGGGCTTCGGCACTTGCGCGTTCCTCCGAAGACAACAGGCTGGCCTAAGCGATCGTGCCAACGCTGTTTGTGGGGAGGGGAGCCGGATCAGGAGCTGAGGGCGAGTCTCCCAGGTTAGGTCACTTGGACGCGCACAGCTGCAGCGGCCGTGCGCGCGTTGGTGTGTGCGTGCAAACGTGCGCGTTTTCCGGAAAGAGCCCAAAGGCGGGACCGCACAGATGCAGGGAGGCCCGGTCCCTAAAAAGCAGGCCGGGCTATCAACTTTCCTGAACAGCGTTGCTCTTGATGAAAAGTTCAGCAACAAGCTGGTTAAGCTCAGGAAAGGAGCCCCGTCCGCGAGGAAGCAGATCTTCAGGGACCTCGCCGAAACAGACAACTGCGTGGCGCTCATCGAGGCCGCACTGCCCATGCTCAAAGAGCCCGGCCTGCCTGATGCGGAGCGCCAGCGGCTCGTCGGTTTGCTCAGTAGAGTGCTTCAGCGGCAACCTGCCCTTGGCGTAGCGTCACCCATCTGCGAGGTTGTTGGTCCTCTTCTTGACACCGCTAAGCACTTGCTGAACAGTTATGACCAAGCTGTTCGCACGAGTGAGGTCCAGCCACTGCTTCTGGCTCTGGCACGTGTGGTCGGTATGAAGAGTTACATCACGGCTTTACGCCCCACCTTCAGCTTCGAAGATGATCAGGCGCGACAGTCCAATGCGACTTGCATCGCCGCTGCTGGCAATGCTTTCGGCATCTCGTTGACACTTCCACTCATAAAGGTGCTTGTAAACAGCGATAAAACCGCAGAGAAGAAGCTCGGTCTTCAGATCGTGCAGCGTCTACCGATATTCCTTGCCAGTGCGACTTTGCCGTATTTACACCACTTTGTTGCTGTGTGCGCGGAGCCTTTGAAAGACTCACAGCTGAGTAGTTTGAGCAACTCCGCGCTGACCTCCCTTGCCGAGGCCGCCTCACCCTTGGGTCTCGAGGCTTTCCAACCGGTCATTGAACTATTGTGGGTGGGTGCTCGGCGCCGCAAAGGCCGCCCAAAGCTTTCATTCTTGAGAACCTTGGCCGCGCTCATTCCCCTGGCGCAAACAGAGGGCCACGCCTCCGAGATTGCAGACCCGGTACTGAACTTGACCGTGGAGTTCATGAAGGAACCATCTTGCGAGCTGGAGGCTTTGCGTCGCGCGCTCCACATCGCCAAGGGCTGCGTTTCATATGCTGGTGAGGATGAGCTGAAGAGTTTTATAAAACTGTTTTTCGACAAGTTCTGGACGCCCTGGGTGGCCGCGGACAGGCGTTTCTCTTCACTCGTCGTGCGCACCGCTGTAGAACTACCTCTGGAACCGACAAATCTTGTACAAGAACTGGTGGCGACTCAAACCCTTACGAGTCACTCAGACGAGCTTCAATTTATGTGCCTTTCCGCACTGGCAAAAATGAGGCCAGGCCCGCTGCTCCTTGATAGGCGGTCCGAGGAAAGGCTACTCGATGGCTTGATGGGTTTTACTCCGGAGGATTCCTCGACTCTAGAGGGCGACAACTCGAACGGACTGGTCGACGTGGCCAACAAGCCTGAGGATGACGAGGAGCTAGACCCCGGCTACCGGATTGTGATGTCAGTACGAGCTGTCACCAATGTAGTGCAGGCATTACCCAAAGACCGTGTGGATCTCTACGCCAACACATGGGTCAAGACTTTACTGTTGCGAGGAAGAAATCCGGCGCCTCCGGTCCGCCAACACGCTCTCAAAATACTGGCCAACATCGCTTCCTATTTACCCAGCAAAGAGCTGCACTGGATTTATAGAAGCCTCAACGAAGAGCTAGGCGAGGAGTACCCGACCGTTCTGCAGGAGGTCCTCAATGTCCTCACCAGCGTCATCACGCCTATGGACCCCGAGAATATAGCCTTAGATCCGCCCGTCTCTCAACTTCTTCCTCTACTGACTCCAATTCTCCGCAATAGAAACGAGCACGTGCAAGAGAGTTGTGTAAAGCTCATCAGGCAGATCCTAGATACGGCAGGCGACGGTATATCCGCCAAGGAATGGATGCACATCTGCTTCGAGCTACTCGACCTCCAGAGATCTCAGCGGCAGCAGCTACGATTCGAGGCGACGAGAACTTTCGCTGCCATCGCTGCCGTGATTGGCCCAGCTGATGTGGTTGCGACGCTAATAAACCACCTGAGATCGCCGGACAGACAGTTTCGCGTCACCACTGCGGCTGCTATAGCCTCGATAGCTAGTGAAACGGGTCCTTTCACGGTGATTCCTGTCCTATTGAACGAGTACAGTAAGGGAGATGTGACCATTCGACAAGGTGTCCTCAAAACTCTTGCATTTTTGTTCGAGTTTATCGAGAACCGTGATGGGATCCCTTACTACGAGAGCGTAGCGCCTCTCATAGACGATTCGCTGGTCGACAAAAGCCAAGTACATAGGCAAACTGCGGCTTCACTTGTTCACCAAATGGCCGAGGGTGCGATAGGCAGGGGCAAAGAGGCACTGTTCACCCACTTTATGAACGAGTTGATGCCCAGTATTTTCGAGACCTCTCCTCACGTCACCGACCGCGTGGTGGATGCGCTAAATAGCATACGATCCGTGATCGGGGCAGCAGCATTCTCGAACTACCTTTGGGCTGGTCTATTTCACCCTGCTCGGAAGGTTCGTAACATCTACTGGCGATTGTGGAATCTTCTCATTGCCGATGAATCCGACGCGATTGTACCCGCTCTTCCCAACTTTGTGCCGGATCCCCTCGATAAAGATGAGAAAATTGACATAAGAGATGTTTGGCTTTAGTTCTGGGCTATCTTGCTATTGAGGCATGTTTCATGGCAGGCTGAAGGTCGCGCGATATGTGCCACCGTTAAAATATGGTAAGTGGCGGCCTTCACGAGGGCGCGGGCCACAACTTCATTACGATTTAAGAGGCTAGAACAGATGCCAAACTTGTACTAATTTAGCTGAGAAGGAGGGCGATTAGTTCGTGACAGTAACGATTTTATTTATGAGGATCAGTATTTCCATAAATAGGCGGGCAAATCGAGACTTTCTCTGGGCTCACTCATCTAGTGATGTCGATTGTCCCGAAGCTACGTTGCATCAAACTCACTCAGCAGCCTCATTTGCCACACGGGCTTCATTGCCTGTCTCTCCATGGCCATCGTTGCCAGAGTCGTCGGACTCATCGTCCTCCTCGTCCTCATCATCAGATCCCTCAGAACCCTCAGACGACGAATCGAGCCTATTCTTGGAATTGTTGACGCTGGGGGTGCTGATGAAGTCCTCAAAAGTCATTTTCTTAGGAACTGAGCTTCCTTTGGCCTTAGATGGTGGCTTCGTCGCACTGGAGAGCGATGAAGCGGAGCTTTCAGGTTTGCTCATCGAGTCCGAGAGCTGAAGTGGTGCGCATCGGAGGTCCTTGGTTGTGTCTTCAGTGGCCCAGGACTCGATGGCACCGTGGGCGTCCAATTTCTTGTTGAAAAATGCGCTCGCGGTATCTATAAGGAACGCGGTCTCACATGGCTTGAGCTCACTCGCCGCTGGGGTCGGCGTCGCCGCCTGAAGTAGCAACAGAGCCAAAGAGTTATCCTCCTGGCTCAACAGACAGCTGAAGAGTCGCGCGCGATCACGGATGTCAACATCTGGGTCGTATCGACTAAGCTGTATGGAATACTCAAAGAATTGCGGTATTCTTTTGTCGAGGTCACCTCGACTGTTCTTGAAAGCTGTGAGAAGCTTCGCCGCTAGATGCAAAGTTTGGAGTCGAACACAAGTGTCTTCTGTCGCCAAGTTTCGCAGCAACCGGCGCAGCAGATCAGTGGCCAGGCCAGGGTGATCCAAGCAATGCGTGCCGACGAGCCAAATGATAGTGGCCTTTGCTGGCGGTAGCACCTGCATATTAGTGGCCAACTCAGTTAGGGTCATAAGTATCGTAGAAATCCCGGTCAAGTTGTGCTGCTGAGCCATGATGCGCAAGCACATCAGAGACTCTGAAATCAGCTCGGGTGCATTCTGCTCATTTGTGGCTAAGCTGACCAGCCATCTCATAGAGCTGTGCACGGTTTTAGGCCCGGCAAGAGTCGATACCACTCTGAATATCTCTTTTAAGGATCCTTGATCATCTTGCCATGAGACTGCGCACAATTTCAGATAGAATAGCTCTGTCCGTCGGAGCTCAGCGCCTCGGCACTGAGCGACGCATTTGAGAAGGTTTTGCCGTACAACAGGCAGCTCTTCCTGAACGATTGAGACAATCATTTGCGTTCGATAAGGGACGAAACAGTCCGGCCTCGCATTGCAAAACTGAAGGATGCTCGTAGTTGTCAGCTCCGTTCGTGGCAGCGCCAAGAGACGTTCAGCGATATTTTCGTCTTTGAACTTCGTCGGAAGGCCCACGTAGTAGATGGCAGCCGCGGCCTCGACAACTACAGCGTCGTTGAGACTATACAGCAAGGGAACTACGTTTTGAGCGAACAGCTGGCAGTCCTCGTCATCTGGCCCTGTGATATAGTGCCTGCAGTAGCGCACGAACATGCGGCATACTGCGATCTGGCACCACTCAGTGAACATGCTGATGTGTCCGACGTAGGTGCGGAAAACTGAATGAAGCAGGTCGATGCGCTGAGGCCAGTGTATGGCCAGAGTGGCCAGCCCCCATCCGGCAACCTCGAAGTCGCCATTGACCTGCTTCGGCAAGCTCAGCATGTGAAGCAGCAGCTCGAGTAGCTCACTGCTCAACGATGGGTCCAGCTCATAGCACTTGCCAATGGCTTGGCAGCACGCCGTGCGGACCAGGGGGCTGACGTCGTTTATTACCTCCGTGATGAGGTGGACCACGATGGGGGCTACCGTGGGAACACGCAGTGCCGCAGCAAGCTGAAGAGCCTGCATCCGGACTACTGCGCTGGCATCGCCCAGCATCTTCTGTACAGAATTGACTATCATCAAGGTAAGCTCAGGCTCATGCTGCGAGAACATGATCAGAAACGCAGAGGTCATTTCGCGGACCTCAATGTCTTTGGAGTTGATATTCTTAACGACATCAGCAAAGAAGCCGTGGCAGTCGGCGCCATCGCCCACCTTCGTCAGAATCGCTTTGAGCCCAAGAGCCTTGTCTCGGTTGGACGAGGAATTGACCAGCCTCCGAATTTCCTGGTCATCCACAGGCACCGAGTCACGGAACAGGCTCGAGGTGGAGGCAACGCTTCGTGAAAGGTGCTCTTTAGCAGTGTC
Organism: Starmerella riodocensis; assembly: GCA_004124955.1. Taxonomy (NCBI): domain Eukaryota; kingdom Fungi; phylum Ascomycota; class Dipodascomycetes; order Dipodascales; family Trichomonascaceae; genus Starmerella; species Starmerella riodocensis. The sequence goes on from NRDT01000002.1 coordinate 167,509, forward strand.
CACCACCTGGTAGATGGACATTACGCGGCCAGCCGTCTAAGGTGTCTGCGCCCGCCAAAAACCCTAAGGCTTGCGAGCTACCACGACACCTCCTCAAGATCGTCCCACACGTCTAAGGAAGGCTGGCCTTGCCTGCTGCAGTTGAGTACTCGGAACCAAACAACGCGCTTCAACGGAATCTGGCAGTTGAAAAAATCTGTCCTAGAGGCTCGGCTCGCCCACGCTATACCCAGTTTTCGACCCTCTCTATAGAACCTTTACTATTGTATCGCAACTAAGCTCTCGACGCACTATGAAGATTAAATACGTGACACATTGGGTACATGGCGCCTTATCAAGCCAAGAAATTCAGGTCGTCAGTACATAAAGTCTAAAACGGATCTTCGTACGGATCCTCTTCATCGTAGTCGTCGTCTTTCTCGTACTGGTAGACAATGGCGCCGCCGGCATCGGGGCTCTGCTGAGCTCCCATGAAAGGAAGCTCCACGCCCTCGCGCTCCTTACGCTGCTTGTCGCTCAAAGTCAGTTTGAAGGTGGTCAGTTCGTCCCACGTCTGCTTCTCCTCTCTGGTGGCCGGCGCCAGGTACCTCGTTGTGTGCGACTGAGAGTTGATCTCGAAGCGGCCTGCAAGGGCGCGGCCTGTCTTCCGCCTGTGCTCGACCTGCACCCGGAAAACGGGCTGGTTGTAGAGCGACTCGCTGAAGTCGAAAATGCCGGCGACGGGCTGGTCGATTAGTCTCTGCTGAGCTTCCTCGCACGGGTCAATTTTTACAATCGTAGTGGCCATGAACTCCAGAAGCGACAGGCCTCGGGGCGCGTAGGAATTGTGGTCATTTACAGGCAGTAAATACCTATCTGTGTGGTAGATTCCGACAACTGAAATACCAGGCTGGATGTGTTTCTGTATCTTAGAGGCGACGTCTTCATCCGAATTGAGGTCGGCCAAGAGCGTAAAGTCTCTCTTTGAGTCCTTGCGCAGCCGGAGCTCCTCGATGAACAGATCGGCGCTTTGTGCTAGGCTATCGCAGACTAGAATGAAAGGTGAGTAGTCCTTCAGCGTTAGAATGCGATCCAAAATCTGCGCCACGCGTTCCAGTGACATGGCTAAGCGAGTCAAGCAACTTTTTGAAGAAGATGTGAGTTTCAAGCTGTCCCAGGCCGCTATTGCATGTGCTGTTTATCTCCCGCTCCTGCCCGCTACAGCTTTCTTCGGCTCTGGGCGTGCGGTGGACGAGGCCCTCTTAACCCTAGATGAACTGACTCCCGCTTCAGTGCCTGCTGAGGCTCCAAGGAAGCACCAGTGGCGACACATGGGAGTGCGGGGTCTATGGAGAATACTGGAGCCAACCGCGCGTCCAGTCAAACTGGACACACTCCGAGGCAAAATACTGGCAATTGATGCTTCGATCTGGATCTACCACTTCCTAAAGGCAATGAGGGACCCCAAAGGCACTATCTTGACGGCGGCGCACATCATCGGCTTCTTTCGCCGCATCTGCAAACTCATGTTCTTCGAAATTCAGCCGGTGTTCGTATTTGATGGCGCCGCTCCGATACAGAAGAAGCAGACCACGAACAAAAGAAGCGAGCGTCGCTTGGGCCGGGAACAGAACGCAAGAGCAACAGCAAACAAGCTTCTGACGCTTCAGCTTCAGAGAGCAGCGGCCACAGAACCTTTGATCCCACGGGACAGTTCGAAGAAAGGCCCGAGCCAAGTCGAGGTTGTCGGATCTGTTCCCGACAGCGCGGTATATTTCGACGAGTTACGGCACACACGCAGCACAGGTGACCAAGGCGATCTGAACGTCGAGCAGAGCACTCACCAGATAGCAAGACCAACAAAGCCGTTCGTTAAGACGGACCAGTATCATCTCCCCGTCGTCAACGGCATCGGTCCCCTCAGATCCGACGATCAGCGATTTCTGACTCAGGATGAGCTCGACGAATACTCGAAGCAGTTCACAGATCAGGCGAGGGCTGGATTTATCGACACATCTGCAATCGACTTCTCCTCTAGCGAATTCCAAGAGCTTCCCATGGAGACCCAGTACCAGCTCCTGAACATGGCCAGACTGAAGTCGCGACTGCGAATGGGATACAGCTCGGAAGAACTCAACAAGATGTTCCCCGATGAAATGGAATTCTCAAGATTCCAGATCAACCGTGTAGCTCAGCGGAACTTTTTCACTCAGCGACTGATGCGACTCTCCGGTATGGAAGAGGATCTCACGCGACGGGTATCGAGCGAAAAGAATAAAGAGTACTTTCTTAAACGGACCGATCAAGGCTGGTCGCTCGCCTTGGAAGGCGATGATGCAGCGCAGGATGAAGTCAAGGACCCTGACGGTGAGGTCAAGGCCCCTGAAGGCGAGGCCAAGGCCCCTGAAGGTGAGGACTCTGATCTGGAATTAGAGCAAGTTGATCTTGAGGACGACGCCGTAGTAGACCGGATAGGCCAAGACGCACAGCATGACGCGCAACTCGAGACAGAGGAAGTGCGGCATTCGGAAGCCTCTGGCAATGACAAGACCCACTTGCAGCTTGGCGAAGAAGAATCGGCCAAGCTTGATGAGTTATTTGGATACGAGGCACAACTATCACGTCGTGAGCTGTACAGCAAGGTCCTAGACGAGGTTGTTGATGAAGACCCTCAAGATCAGAAGAACTCCGAGCTGCAGAAGTCTCTTCTATTCGATAGCGCAAGTCACACCAAGGCGCAGACGAAGAGCAGTAAATCAAAGCCGCGTGCAAAGGTTTCAGAAATAAGTTCTGAAAGAACCCCACCGAAGCCCCAGGCACCCGCTGTTCCTTGGTTCACGGGCAACAATGAAGACTTCCAGGAGATGAAAATCAGAGAAGTGCCTAAGGCGAACTTCGTTTCGATCGAAGAGTTCGATCTTGCGAATGAGGACGATTCTGATGACTCCGCAGTCGAGCTAATCTCGCAGACGGCAACAGTCTCGACGTCGTCGCAGCATGACTTGGCTCCGAGTAACTCTGATGAAACTGTCAACGCTGCCCCGATGTCAACGCGAGAGCAGAATACTAATAATGTCCCCGAGGTTACTGCGGAGGAGGCAAAACCTGAATCTGGTGAGGCACTCGGCGGGTCCGGTGACGAGCAGGTGGAGGGTTCTCCCGACAAACCAATGGACAGTACCAAATCGGAGCGTGGAAAAGACGATGCGGTCAGACTTCTAACCGAGGACTTGAATTCTAGTGAACAAGCCGCCCCTAGCTCAGTTCATTCCGATCATGAGGGATCTTCACTGATTAGAAAGGGTGGAGATCTGACTACCACACAATCATTTGAGCAAGTCTCGGATAAGGTTGATCAGCCGGTTGAGGAGCCTCAAATCCACGAAGAGCCTCGTATCCACTTATCGGCTGATGCAGCCGAGCGTGCTGAGCAGGAGGCGGAAGCTGATAAAGAAGAAGATGAGGACATTGCGGGCATGCTGATTGCCGAGGCTGAGGAAAACGAGCGCTTTGCGCGCGAGCTTGCCGAACAAACAAAAAAGGGATGGACCTCAGAGGACCAGCGTGAATATGAAACCCAGATTACCAGTCTAAGAAAGCAATTCTCCAAACAAACTCGTGATGCTGACAACGTGAGTTCAGACATGATCCAGGAGTGTCAAGAACTACTACAACTATTTGGAATACCCTACATCACTGCGCCAACAGAGGCTGAGGCTCAATGCGCTGAGCTGCATCAGCTGAAGCTTGTAGACGGAGTAGTTACCGACGATGGCGATACCTTTCTTTTTGACACCGACGCAGTGGTCTATCGAAACATGTTCAGCCAGTCAAAATTTGTAGAATTTTACAGCGCGGAGCAGATCAAAAACAATCTCGGGCTCGATCGTCAAAGACTGATAGACCTTGCGTTTATCTTGGGGTCCGATTATACAGATGGTATAATGGGAATCGGGCCTGTTACGGGAGTCGAGATACTGGCAGAATTTGGCTCTCTCGAGCACTTTGCAACTTGGTGGAATCATGCGCAACGCTTTTCTGAAACAAGCGAGAGTGATTCCTCTCTCAAGCGACGGTTGCTCCGGCAATTTAAGTCTAAACTCTTTTTACCCGAGAATTTTCCGAGCACCTTTATACGGGATGCGTATCTCAATCCTTCGGTCGACAAAGATGCCACCAAGTTCAACTGGGGCGTTCCGGATTTGGACGGCCTCAGAACTTTCATGGCGTCTACCGCAGGCTGGGATGTAGAAAAAACCAATGCGGCACTCCTACCTGTAGTGCAAGAAGCCAAACGAAGGGATCTTTTAAAGAAGACCACTGATGCCCACGATCAAACATCAATAGAGGACTTCTACCGTACTGTGGTTCAGAATCCCGAGATGAATAGTAAGCGTGCTTTCAACGCCGCCTCTACTATGCGTAAACGTGCCAAGAAATCTACGGGGGGAGCGGTAGGCAATTCTTGAAATAGCATGCCGCGTTATATGTTGCGGCACAGCGCCTGTCCATGTACGACCCCTTTATGACTTCATCTCAAAGGTCTTGAGCTAAAAGATGCTCATCACAGCATAATAATACCCTCCTAGCTCAGTGCCCACCGTCAGTTGGCTTATCTACTATAAATTAAGGGTTGCTGCGAGGGAATCAGCGTGGCGTATAGGTTCTGAGGCACAGATTTATTGCGATTGGAGTAAAAAACATCGTCAGCCCTCAAAAAGAAAAAGCTGAGATATTCGTTCAATGGGTGGCAAAATAAATCGCGCTGGAGTGACAAGTGGGCGTGCGTCTCTTCCTGTGCAAGAATGCGGCAGATTATTGAAAAAGGAATTAGCAGGCAATGCCTAAGGCAAAACCTAAACCTATGTATATAGCATGTAAGTACGGATCTTTCATTGTGACATCGTTGCGAGCTTCATCTATCATCTTCATTGAGATAAAAGTGCAGAGAATAAATTTAGCGAATTGAAGAGTAGCTCGTATAGCGAGCTTCAAAATTCGTCAGATCTGCGCATGGTTTTGGTGGAGACGGCTTCACCGCAAACACTCAAATCCTGGCTCGAGAGCCTTAACCCCCCCGCAGTGGTGGATGTACGTGACGAAGACAGGATAGGCGGTCACATCAAGGGATCTATTCATGCCCCCTCCCTCTCCTTTCTCAATGAGCTGCCGACTTTACGCGATGCAGTCTTAGAGTCGGAAAAGGTTGTATTCTATTGTCAATTCAGCCAGCAGCGGGGACCTTCCTGCGCTCGTCATTATGCAATGCGCAGACAAAACGCAGGAGGCCGCGATCAGAAAGTCTTCGTTTTAGATGGTGGTTTCAGCAACTGGGCCTCGACCTTCAACGGTAAAGACGGTTTTACGGAGGCCTACGCAGAAGACCTTTACAGCTGAGGCGTGTCGATGACAGAGTTGACACTCGCCCAATAATAAACTTATTGTCATGCGTGAAAACGCTTCAAAGCTGCACATACTATACGCATCTGCAATACAACCCTTCACGTGCTTTCGGCACTTGTCCGTAGACGGAATAGCCCACGAATGCTGTGCCTATCGGGCGAGCCGAGCCTTCGACGAGCCGCACGATGCTGCGGCCCAGCGGCACCTCATGTTGAAGAAGCGGCTGCTCGCCGCAAGCATACGGAGGGCGCCAGTGGCTATTGCCAGGGCGATATGCGTTGGCGTCCCTGTGGCGGACGTCGCTGCCGCCGCGCTCTTGACGCGCGTGACGCGCCGACTTCTAACGAGTGCTGACATGAAAGAGATTCCTTTCAAAATCATGCGGCTTGTCAAATTGTCCATACGTATGTACATATATATATATATATATATATATATATATGTATATATTTGAATATATATAAGTATAACTTAAAATTTTAAACCGTTATCCACGTGCTACTTTGAGGTTGAGTCTAGACGTCTGCGTTTCGGCGGGGTGCTGGCCTGACTCTCAGCACTCCCCCCATTGTGAGAAGGCGCGTCTTTTCCGTTCTGTATAGTCTCGACTTCTTGGTGTTCGCTGCTCTGGTCCTCGTCGTCAGAGACACTGATTTCTGTCTTAGGGGAGTCGGTTTCAATATCGGAGCCGTGTGGTGAGCCGTTGCGGGACTCTATATGACGTGAAACCCAATTTCTGGCACGACCCAGAACTGAGTTAGATGGTGCGTTCAAAGCGTAGGCTAGTAGATCCGCATAAATATCTCTGGTGGTTGTTTCGACATTGTTGCGCCATGAATTGCGGAACGCGATAACGTGTCTCTTGATATCTAGCTCGTTTTTCTTGATCCAAGACACGTTCAGTTCCTTGCGCGAAACGCCGCGTTGGAAGTTGCGCATCAAGTACAAATCATAGTCCTTGATGATTCGGGTTATTATGTCTGAGGTGGAAACTCCATCAGTTCTCTGCGTGGCCATAAACTGACCGTGCTCTTTCACAAATTTGTAGACGTCGCCTTGGCCGTCAGGCCCAGCATATGGCGCATCGTCATGAGCCACGTAGTCGATGCGATGTTTCTCGAGAAATTCCTGGTTGACCTCCCATGGCGCATCTGTGATTACTTCGTCAACCCACCGGCAATGACGCAAGCTCTCGTATCGCTGATTCTCATCGAGCACCGTCAGTCCCTTGCACTTGTGTGTAAGCTCGTCGTTCGGTACGCCGACCACCATTATCACATTTGGCAGGGACTTTTTCGCCTGTTCCAGCTGCTTCATGTGTCCAAGATGGAACAGATCGAAGACCCCATCGGCGTAGATGCGTACTGGGCGATCTTTCGGCGGCAGCTTGAATCGGTAGCCTCGCGGTCTGAACTTCCGGAGTTCTTCTGGTAGCTCCGCATCACGCTCGGCCTCAGCCTTGATGAACTCCGCGTCTGCTTCAGGCGTCTCAACCGAGGCCTGTGAGCTCTTGGTCGAGTTTTGCGAAGTCCCCACAAGTTCCTTAGCCTCACCCCACACAGTCTCATCTTGAACGTTGTCGGCAAGATCCTGCTCATATGAATCGAGAGTAATGAGAGACTTCAGCATTTTTTTCGCGGACGCTGAAGGTGGCTTGTCCTGATTTGAAGATAGCGAGGAGTTACTTCGCTTTCGTGCCTGGCTCATACTAGAGTTGAGGCACTACCCAAACGTAACACTAGCTCTTGCGGTGGTGTGGAGTAGGTCCAAGAGGGGTGATGAGTGGAAAGGGGGAGGTGGGTACAGCGATGTGTAGGCTAGCAGGGACGTAACGGTTTTCTCTTCAAGGAGCAGGCGTGTGCCCAAGTGCTGGTCACGGGTTACCGCCATTCGTGCATTAATCGCGTAGCCTCTGATCGTTGTCAAGCTGGCAACGCATGGTACCAGAAGTCACATGCTGTGAATTTCAGGCGGGCGTGCAGCAGCATCACTGTACTACATCATTGATTCGCCCAGGGGATCTCATTGGGTTTCTCTGCTTTGCGATCTACATGGTCGATAAGGAGAGCCTGGCCGAGGCTTTCAAATGAAGAGGCGCTCGCGTTAATTCATACTGTGCGGCCCTCCCAAACCTATGGCCTCAATGCTGTATAATCAACAAAACATGTACGATATTTGATATAGCTCCCTAGCCTTTCTTGACAGGCACTTTTAATTAATAAGCACATCTCTCGCCGTTGGGGACGTGGCCTTAAACCTCTTTAAGATATCTCTTATCTGCAATTAGTGCATAAAAACCGTTCATGACCATAAACGGCACTTATCTCACAATCGCATTCATAGGATCTAAATGAGATAGCTTCCAATTGAGTCACTTGGCCATCAAACGTTTTGTGCGCGGGCTAGCATAAAGTTCTACAAAGTAGTCTGTGCATGCTAGAGCCGCTCGTCCTCTTCTGAGTGAAGTCTAAGACCTATAAGCATAGTTTCCGCCGAGACTGCTTGGGCCAGAATTCATTTCTTTAGGCTCATCTATGTAAGATTCGCGCTTTTACTAAACGCTTCACCTTGAAGCATACTTTAGTCGTGCGTGAGAATAATGAGTGCTTCTTTTTCAATCCTGTAATAACGAGCTATTATTTGTGTTGGGAGACGGTCGTGAGCAGCAGACCTATTGAACAATACATGCAACGTCGTCGATGTTGACGACAATCCGGCCTGATAAAGGCTCAATGGCTACCCTTATTATTTTTAAATATTTTTCGAGTGCCGCAAAAATCACGTGCTGTCTGCTCGCCACAGTCGGATTAACGGTCTCAACGAATGTACGGCTTAGCCCTAGCCGCGCCCGAGCAAGGGCTGTAGAGGTCCGAGCGTCGAAGGCGAGAACGGTACGATACGAATGCAGGCCTCGTGTTCGAGGCGATTGAGTGGCTACTCGGAACAGCGCCGATTTTGAGCCAGCACAGTGGGTCAATGTAGCACCTTTGGCCTCGCACTAGACTGCTCATTACCTGTGAAGTTTTTGCCAGCCTCTCATAATCTGCAACATGGTCTCTGAGCAACACCTAAAGCCACCTGATTGAAAAGTTCCCCTAGTTGATGCTGCTGAACATGCGAGGCAAGCCTAGACCTCGCCCTGAAAACCCTTGCCCGAAGCATATCCAACCGTCGTGCGCACGCATACGACAGAGATTCACACGATATAAATAAGCACCGGTAGTCGCTCAATCTCTCGGAAGTCATCAACATCCTCGACGACCTTTTTACACACACAAAAGTCTTCTACACAATGGCAGCTGAAATTCCCTTGGGTACCTATCTGTTCAAGCGATTGAACATGATCGGCATTGAGCACATCTTCGGTGTTCCGGGCGACTTCAACCTGAAGCTCCTCGATCACATCTACAACGTGCCTGAATTGAAGTGGATCGGTACCTGCAATGAGCTTAACGGTGCTTACGCAGCTGACGGCTATGCTCGCCAGTCTGGTGTTCCGGGTGTTATCGTCACTACCTACGCCGTTGGCGAGCTCAGCGCCCTGAACGGTGTCTCCGGCGCTTCGGCCGAGAATGTCCCGGTTATCCACATCGTCGGCCAGTCGCCGCGTTTCGCCCAGGACGAGCACATTCTGCTCCACCACTCGCCTGCCCCGCACGGTCTGCGCCCCAACGACCACACCGATTACGAGAAGTCTAGCGAGCCGCTGAACTGCACCATGGAGAAGCTTTGGGACCCGCGGAAGGCTCCCGATCAGATTGATGCCCTTATCACCAAGGTGCTACGCCTTAAAGAGCCGGGAACCATCTTCCTGCCAGCTGACATGGTTGGTTTGATGGTCAGCACCGAGAATCTGAAGACTCCCATCAAACCAGTGATTCCGTTCCACCTTTCAACCGACGAGGTTGTTGACGCCATTCTGGCCGCTTTCGCCAAGGCTAAGCGCCCGGTCGTCTTGAATGATGCGTTCGCGACTCGCTTCAACATGAAGGAGCGCACTATGAAGTTGCTTGACCGCACCGGTGCTTATGGCTATGTGACATTCCTCGGCCGCTCATCGATCGAGGAGACCCACCCCAAATTCGGTGGCGTATACAACGGCCACGTATCTTATGAGGGCATCGCTAAGGCGATCGAAGAGGACAGTGATCTGGTGCTGAACATTGGTGCGCATGTGTCCGACTTCAACTCGGGCGGCATGTCGCGTGCCATCGATGACGACAAGCTCATTGTGATTCACGCTTTCTATGCCCGCGTCTTTGGCAAGAACTATGATGGCGTTTACTTCGGTCACGTTCTGGACCGTTTGCTTGAACGCCTGCCGGAGTCTGTTCCTGCCCACGTGGACCAGAGCGCGCCAAAGGTCGAGCTGCCCCACCCGGAGCTGAAGGGCGCGATCACCCAGAAGACCCTTCCTCACGTCATCACCAAGTTCTTGTCTCCTGGCGATACTCTTATCGCTGAGACTGGTACCTATCAGTATGGCAGCCGTGGCACGAAGCTTCCGAAAGACTCGATGTACTTCGCACAATACTACTACTCTTCCATTGGCTTCGCGCTTCCCGCGGCCTTTGGTGCGGCACTGGGTAAAACACTCACAAAGAACGAGAACAAGCGCGTGCACCTGGTCGAGGGCGATGGCTCGGCTATGATGACTATTCAAGAGATGGCAAGTATGGTTCGTCACAACCTTCCCATCACCATCTTCCTCATCAACAACACCGGTTACTCCATCGAGCGCTGCATTTGGGGACCCAACAAGGGTTACAATGACATCCCTGCCAACTGGAAGTGGACGAAGCTGTTCGAGGCCTTTGGAGCGGCAGAGGGCCAGGTTGAGAACTACAAGGTCGACACATTGGAGAGCCTCATTGCCCTTGCTGAAAAGAAGGAGTTCAAGACTTCTACGAAACCGCAACTTGTAGAGGTGGTTATGGACAAGTACGACTACCCGCCCGTTCTCCGTGAGCAGACCGTTGTGGCAGCCTCCTGGACTACTTACAAAACCGGAGAGTGGGTTGACCTGAACGGCCACCCTTAAATAATGCTCTCTCAGCTGTTCCCGAATACAAGTATTTTTACACACATGAGGAGAACTTTCAATGTTAATAGGTCGAACTAGGAACCCATTTACTATAGTAACGTTTATGACACGACCCCGAGTAATCACTGATGTTCTAAGAATTTTGTCTTATATATCCAGGTAGTTTTCTGGGCAATCCCCACGGAGCATGTGGGAAACCCGGAACGCTACCAAGCTGTTAAAAGATCGAACATGTCGAAATCTGGAGGAGGTTGATAGATTACTATCTTGCCACGCTCTCTCATATCGCATCCATTGCATGAGCTGCGCAAGTGCCTGTAACAAGTTTGCATCTCAATGACCTGATCTTGCGCTACACCTTTCCAGTCCCGCGCAAGCCAGACGCAGGGCCATAGTTGCCGCTTGTCCGGGTGGTCAAACATAATTGAATTATAGTGTTCGCGTTGTTCGCTGTTGAGCTCTGCGAAGTCCCAGGCCCACGCTTGGAAAAAGCTTGCCCAAGTATCCTGAACCACGTCTCCCCTATTGTCTTGAAGACTCGATATACATTCACCAATGCTTCCCGAGGAGGCTAGGACCATTTCGTCAGGCTCATTGGTTACCATGCTCGCCAAAGGCCGAGGGCTTCTAGGGACTCGCATTGAGTTTCTAAGAATGCTGAAATCCGAAATCGTTTCCATACTTTCAGGAGACATTTGCTCTTCAGTGTCATCAGTCAGAGGAACTTCACTGAGGCGCCCGGAGAATGAGGCAACTCGAGCTCCATCACCTTCACCTTCCACGCAGTCCGACAATTTGGTTGATGAGGGGCCCGGATCCACGGGTGTCAAGTCTTCTAACCAAGAGGGATGCTGAGCACTATTGCCGAGTTGTTCCGAGCTGTTCTCGACATTGTCTGATACCAGATCATCGAGACCACACTGGAGTATAGTAGTCTGCGGGGTCTCCACAAATATCCGAGTATTCAAGTCACGGAACATGATGTCGAGGTGGATGTGAACAAGCGCGGTGACTATGATGAGAACAGCTGCACACACGGAAGAAATGAATTGGTGGGAAACAAGTAAGGTGCCGAACAGAGCAACTTGTTGGCAGTGGATGCCCGTAAATAGCTGTATGAGTGCCTGTGGATAGAAGTCACCGTCAGACCCTGGTGACGGGACATAGCAGTACACCACACGGTACTTGAATGCGGTGTATAGTACCGCAAGACCTATGACTGCAGCCGGTAAAATAATCGGACTGATAAGGGCATATGCCATGGCGATGGCACCGATGTGCGCTATGGTAGGATACATTGTGCCCCAGGAAAGGGAGGTCCGCCGGATCATATTGCGAAATCGCTGTCTAGGTGTCTTCTCCAGTGATGAAAACCAGGCGTGTACGAACAAGTACGGGAGCTGGACGAGGGCGCCACCTGCTGTAGTCAAGGACGTTGCCACCAAGTATGATATGAAGAAAGTCGTTGCCTTCGGTAAGCTGTCTGCAAAAACGATGGCTCCCTCGCTCGTATTGACGACAATCGTCAATAGTAGAGATGGCAGGCCAGTGGCAAGTGTTGCAATCAAAAACAGCTGAAAAAACATGAAAAGGAAAAGGTACCTTTGTACATCCATTTCTACTCTTGTATAGGTGGGATACCCTTTCCATAGAGCTAGAAGGCGGAAGATTGTGGGAACCATTGAGGTCAATGTTGCCACAATCAACGGACTCAGCACGCTTGACATCACCTTGCTGATATACGGAGTCTCAAGAATCCACCGCACGCTTGGGATCCAATAGGAGATTTCTTCTGCCTGTGTGATAAGACTTATCGCTGCGACGGGAACTGCCCATCCAAAAATGAACAGGTAGTTCAAAGTAGTAGCAAGGATTGCGCTAAAATGCTGGAATCGGCTAGTCGCCACCAAGTTGGACCAAATAATGTCGGACGGGCAAACACGATCAAATAAAACTTTGTCCGATATCGATTTACCTCTAGAGAACAACGCTCTCGAAGCGATGTACGCGGACTGAGAAGAATCAAATTGAACAAAGCAAGAATCGCAACGTGGGAAGGCCGAGTCATCGTTCTGCATCTGATAAATTTCTGAATTGAGCTTGTTGAGTTCTCCTTTCAACCACATAAGAAGACTGCCTCTTGCGCCGCTATGCATTTGTTCATAGTCTTCTCCCGATAAGTAAGAACGCCATAGATTCCCCACGACCAAACAAAGCTTATTACTGTCCAGAAATATATCTGACTCTTCCGAAGCTGTGCTGTGTAGAGCACGGTCTGTCAACCATAGCTCAAGTTCTTCGAGCTTGTCAATAATCCTTGACCGTTTAGCTACCAACGTGTGAAGGATGCTGTAATCCTTGTTTAGCCAAATCTTCTTTACAGGGGGAACCGGTATCCCAGAAGCGTCGATTTGTATGTTGGTGAATAGTGCTCTGATATTCTCCTCCGTTTCATCTTTGTCGAGTCCTTTCAGCAACAAGGTGTTGGCACATCTCTGAGAGGTCTGTCGTCCATGCATATAATTAGATCGGATTCGAAAGTAACGCATCATTTCAGCTTTGAGATATAATGCCGACGCAAGCGTTGATATCACGGACAAACCCAGGTGAGCATTGTTCCACAAAATCTGCTCCTGCGAAAGGCTCATAGTTGATAGTCGATCTAGACCTCGAACACCTTCCATTCTACCGTTTAAGTGGATTGGTAGCAACACTACCAGAAACGGAAGGGCGATTGCGCCGCAGAGTACCATCAGCATCAGAATATACCTGAGAAAGAAGTAAGCATCGAGACCGATGGATGGCAGCAGCTCCTTGTCTTTAGTTTTTACGACGTTGATGAACCAAGAGAACATACTATCACTCTGTGTCACCCTAGTCGAATGGGATGGAGGGAGGAATGTTCTGGGCTCGTACACGGGTCGAACTCTTCGGCGAAGGAGAGCAAATATTATGATATAAGCTGCGCAAATACTCGCGGAAACGCCAAGTGAGGTCAGTAAATCTCTACCATTCATGTGTTGCGACTTTTTTATGACATTGTCCCCACCTTTCAATATGTCCAGGTAGTCATCCTTCATTCGGCTCAATAGCTCAGAGGGTGCTCAACGTATGCATGTTTGAAACAACGTTGGCAACAATGCCATTAGCACTTACTCGCTTGATTCTGGGTCAAGAAAATCTAGAGCAGACTACGTTGCAAACTTAAAGCTGTGCTGCCCTGATACACTCTGACACTTCAACGTTTGGACCTGCTGTATTTAACGTGATGGGAACACGACCAGTTGCACATTTCAATGCACACTGTATTGTTTTGGGCACTGCTGAACGCGATATGGCCGGTCAAAGCGCAAACATACACCACATGCAACCCACTGAAAGAAATTTGCCCACCGAATCCGGCTCTCGGTCGCTCCATACATATTGACTTCTCTGAAGGTCCCAGCAGCAGCATGATCAGATCTGGAAGCGCAACAATAACCTACGACAGTAAAGATGGGGCAATGTTCTCCGTCGCTGGGCCAGGCCACAATCCTACTTTAACGTCTAAGTTCTACTTCATGTTCGGGAGAGTGACTGTGGTTTGCAAGGCCGCGGAAGGTGCTGGAGTTGTGTCTAGCGTCGTCCTCCAAAGCGACGATCTTGACGAGATTGACATAGAGTTTGTTGGAAATGATCCAGGGCAGTTTCAGACCAACTACTTTGGCAAAGGGGACACCTCGACGTATGATAGAGGAACGTATCATAAGGTCTCAGATGGCCCTATTACCGAGTCTTTTCACAAATTTACAATAGAGTGGACTCCAAGCACTATTAAATGGTATCTTGGAGATCAGTTGGTGAGAACCCTCAGCAATGCAAGCAATCCCTCAAGATACCCACAGACTCCAATGAGTCTACGACTCGGAGCGTGGGCTGCTGGCGACAAGAGCAATCCCCAGGGAACCGTTGAGTGGGCTGGTGGCCCCATAGACTACTCGAAGGGCCCATTCACATATTCTGTCCAGGAAGTGGACATCGAAGATTACTCGACTGGGACTAGCTACAGGTATACAAACAAATCCGGAGACTGGCAGTCAATCGAAGCTATAGACGGCCAAGTTGGGAAGGGCCGCAAATCACCCAAGTTGTTTCAAAACCTTGTCAGATCTAAGCAGCCCATATAGGGTCTCAAGGCCGAGCACTAAGATGTAGACTGCATTCTTGCAAAAACCAGCCTTCACAACAGCAAATGCCTTAAGCGAATGTAGCACTTAGTGGAACCAGCTTTAGCGGCAGGTTGTCGCGTCCACACCCAGCGCAGCCCTTTTACACATGACCTCACACGTGACGCTTCGATCGCCAATGAGGACTAAGCGAAATTTGACAGAGGTCGACAGTCATAGGTTCCCCTTACACTCCGAGGCCTTCATCCTTGTAACACATGTCGTTTGCCACGTCCCTCTACAACTCTGTGTTCCGCCGCAACTCTGTGTTTGTGGGCACTATTTTCATCACTGCCTTTTTCACAGACGTCGTGTTCAACAAAGCCGTCGACTCCTACTGGGACAAGATAAATGCCGGGAAGCAATGGAAGGACATTAAGGCCAAATACGTCCAAGCGGACGACGAGGATGAGGATGACGAGTAAGCTTGTCACAGGCAGACAAGTTCCAAGCGCCTGGAGTTCAAAGCCACATGCGTGCAGCCGGTGAGGGTTTTACTTCTGGAACGAGATAGGTTATACAGATCAAATCATCTGTATCTCCTTTAAAAAACTAAGGGGCTCAGTGGCAAGTCAGCTAGCGGATTTCGACAGTTGGATCATTTGCTATTGGCGTTCACCCGAACGGCTTCAACCATGGTGCTGCTTATGTTGCTTGCCTTGTCGAAGCGAAAGGCTCGAAGGCCGCTACACCCCTTGTAGTGCGCTCACTAATACCTGCTTCGGCATGCCTTTGCCTGATGTGAGGGCGTTGAAGAGCTCAAGTTCTTTCGTATCATTACGCACGACACCACTCGGGTCTCTCGAAACATAGAAAGGCTGCTTAGCTGACTATCAATATACACTGTGTAGAAACGAAACGAATAAGACTAATCACTTCATGTAGTTTAGCGGGGCTCGACGTGAAAGCGGCTGCTGTGAATTGCTGACTCCCTCCCGAGCGTTGGCTACAAGGTGAGGAGTCAGGAAAGCACACAATCATGCATATTTCCCTAAACCACGGAACGATAGTGAGCGTCGCGTGAGGACAGATTACGGACTCGATAGGGAGTCGTACTGAGATATCATGATCAACAAATTGAGTGGACAAAATCTAAAACAGCTGACTGTGAGTGATTGGTACATTCGTCATCGATGGCCTCCTTCTTTAGTGATCTATGTAGTCACCCAACGGCGCTCGGTAGCTAACCTCGCCAACGAGACGAATTTGCCCATATTCGCGAATTGGCAACGTGGCGCATCGCTTGAGGGTCTTGGAGGCCTCCAGCGGTCTCCGACGAGCTTCTCGCTTTAGCTAGACGAGTGTGCTCGGCACGCTTCATACCTGAGTTTTATGCAAGCAGCTCGCCATTATATAGATCTTCAAGCGGTCTGCCAATTATAATGCTCTTGACACAGAAACTCTAGCAAGGTCCTAAGCGCCTGCGCCATTGCAGAGCGAACGCATCCCATCAAGGGGTCCCTTCACGCTGCTCTTTTCGAATTTACGTATACTTCATAAAGACTGCGCCTCATCTCAATCTATACAAGGAGGCGCTGATTTGATCATGTACCTAGGATAAGACTGACGTTTGGGTACCCACTAAAAGCGCTGTCTGGAAGTCCTCGTAGGCTCTGATCTACTAGTATCTGGGAATAGGGTAGGCTGGGCATGCTACATACGTTGGACCAGAGGCGGTGAGGAGATGTCAGCTGGATGAAATCAAACCTGGTAAGCCAGTGAGATTTACGGAAGGTGTAAGGAGGCGATCATTGATATGAATGCGAGTTCATATGATGAAGGTCTTCCAGAGCCTCGGCAGCTCAAACGTACGCTCTGGAACTTCCCAAAGCAGTATGACGACAGGCACGACAAGATTGCGTCGATGCGTTTCGAGCTGCGTTGTTGGCTCCTGAGGCAACTTACTGGTCCATATTCATCCTATCTATTTGGCAACGAAAGCATTGAACAGCGCGCCTTTCTACCGCCGAGCAAATGGCTTCCCGTTCACTTGGATTCGTCCCATTCGCACCATGGGCGACCCTGTGCACGTAAGCTTGAACGAGGCGAGCCCACGCACCGCTGTCTGACCTGTGGACTTGATGACACTTGCGTTCTCTGCAAGTACTGTTTCAACCCGGCCGACCACGAGGGGCACAACGTTTTTGTCAAGATCAGCAGCCGCGACGATGGGGGTATATGCGATTGTGGCGATGCGGAAGCTTGGAAACGAGACGTACATTGCCTAGCTGATCGTGGCCCGCAGGAGTCTCGGGCGCTTCCAGCCGAGTTCAGCAAGCGTGCTAGCCGAGTCCTTGATACCGTCTTCGACTATGTTGTAGACGTCTTGAGCGGGGCCTCACTCGCCACGCAAACGTCAAAATCTGAGATCGCCATCTGGTACTTGTCAAAAGCGTCCGAGCTCTCGGAGAGCGTCTATGATGTACCCATATCACTTGATGGCGAACTGGGCTACAAGAAGTGGTGTTTGCTTGTTTGGGATGACGACAAACGCTCTGTCACCGATTTGCGATCGTCCCTGCAACTTGCCACCGAACGCAGTGAAGAATTCATGCAGATGATCGTTGCGCGGATACAAAAATCTGGTAGAGCTACGATCGCAATCTCAAGCAGCCTTCCAGAAATGATAGCGATGCGCAAGAAAATCAAACAGTTCACTACATCCATTCGCTCTTCCGAGGACCTCATGCGAGAAGAGATGGTTCTCGAAATAATAAGCGTGGCTTTGGATCTTTGTCACTGCTCCATAAAAGATGCAGAACCCACCTCCCTAATGAAACTCGTCGGTCACGCGTTATTGAAAGACTGGAATGTTGGAGCAAAGCCAAGGGACAACAATCTTACTGAAATTCTTGCAAGAGAACGGACCGAGACCCTAGAAAAACGAGGCGAGATGGACAGCAACGCTTATTATGCTTTGAGCGACCTCCAGCCCCAGACTCTTCGCATACCAGACGAGAATTTGGGTAGAAATATTGGAAGAGATCTTGGTGAAGATGACCCTTCTCTGGACTCGGAATTGCTCGAGTCAGATGAGGAGCTCTTTGGGCCTGGAAACATGTTCCAGCAGCGGGCTCAGGATCTCTCTGCGTTCCTTCGGTCAGAGTCCACCTCTACGGTCACCAATTGGCCGATCGAATCCACAAATGCAAGGGTGAAGTACATGATTTTCTTCGACGTACGGCTCTATAGAGCTTTGCGTCAAAAACTAACTGACTTATATGTCGCCGCGCTCGTATCTAATCCGCAGCTAAAGATGCAGATGGCTGCTGTTTACGCAGATGTTTACCCACTTTTGGTACATCAATACACCCACATTGATCGCGATCCAGACCTTAGCGTGACCACAGCTTTGAGCACGCAGCTCTTCACGACGCCTTCGATCGCCACCGCTCTGATGGAAACCGATGCATTTATCGTGTACTTGAATATGCTGCACAGCTTGTTTGCGAAACACGGCAGACTGAATCCCAAAGTGTTTCGGAACCGAAGACTCGGTCAGGTTTTCCACGAGTTCGGCTACCTGCTCTGGAGGAACACCAAAAAAGAATGCGTTGGCTCCGATCCAGAGAGAATCGCTCTCACTGCTAGTTTTTTGGCGTTATTCCAAGGTCTTGCCCCGATGCAACGTCAGACGGACCAGCATGTCGAGTACGAAAACGAACGCTGGGTCTACTGTTACGCCACGATGCCATTTGCTCTACAGCTCGCGCGCAGTGTAGCAGTGGGGATTGAAAATAGCGTTGCGACAGGAACGAAGAATGCCGTGTGGGCAATACAAAAGGTCGCACGGGGCATTTTGCACTGGCAGCATGCCCTTCAAGATGAAATCAGCTCTGAGCCGGTCAACTTCAATATCTCATACGGCTCTTCGAGAGTCAGGTCCTTCGCTCTGCGAAGACTGATAGCATCTAAAGACCCAGTCTCTCTTCTTCATCCAGTGCACTGTTTCTTATCGTGGCTGATCCAACTATCTACGATCAACTCTGCTATTGAGCTGCGAGAGGCACTCCTTGTCCAACAGATGGGTGACTGTACTTTATTTGAGGCGCCCATTTGCACTCTCTCTGTCCTTTCACAAATATCTGTGGGCTACTGGGTCCGCAACGGCTATGCTATGCGCGTCCAGCTACAGTGTTATCGTGACGCAACATTGCGCGATCTTGCTTATACTCGAGATATTTTCTTGACCCAAGTTGCTCTCAGTATTCTGGACCCGAACGTTGTTTTGACAAACATTATTGACCGTTTTGGCTTGACCGACTGGCCGCGATCGACACTCGGCGACGAGCAACAATCATTTTACATATTTGACGAGTTGCTCCACTGCCTAAACTTCTTGCTTTGCGATCGATTGAGATTTCAAGGTCTCACTGGGGTTGACCTGAAACGTGCAACGCTAGTGAAAGAGATCTTGCAGGTGTTGGGATTTGAGACCATGCCGTACTCCGAACTTACAAAGCTAGTCCCCGAAAGCATGGTTGTTGATGAGCATTTTGACATGGTACTTGCAGAGTGTGCAGACTACACGCCGCCTAAAGGATCGAGTGGCGTTGGAATGTACTCACTCAAACCAGATCATTACAGCGAGTTCGACCCACATTATACACACTTCTCTATAGCGCGCACAGAAGAGGCAGAGAAGGCCACAGAAGCCAAGCTTGGCGCGACGCATCTCCCACCGTTGCTACCTCTTGAAGGAGCATGGGCCAACCTCAGCAGCTTTACTCGATGTATTGCCTTTGCTGAGTTCATATACGCAAGCGTAGGCACACTTTTGCAATCAGAAGCATCACAGGCTGAGCAAACCCTTGGACGAATCATTCATTTATTATTGATGGCAGTGAAAGATGATATTGCTGTCCTTGAAAAAACTCAGCTACCTCCCAACTCGACTATAGACGATACGGGATGTTTCCGCTCTGTAGCTGAGATGGTAGCTACGCCGAGATCCGCAGGTGCTGAAGACTCGATTTTGGCTTTGCTCATTGAGGTGCTGAAAGATGAAAGGATGACGTCGCTCCACTCCCGAGTAGAGCTTTTGCTGAAGATGATGCACCAGAGCGACGCCCGGATCGTCGTCCCGGATGAGAAGGTCGACGACTCTCATGAACGGGCAACTGCAGAGCAGTTGAGACGTCGCCAGAAAGGCAAGGCTATGCAGCAGAAAGTTATGGCTGAATTTATGCGTCAACAGCAATCATTCCTAGAGACGAATGAGATGTTGGAAGATGACGACACGGACGAGGAAGGTACGGAGAATTTGAATGAAGACACGAGCAATGGCTACACCTTTCCCCGCTACTGCGTTCTTTGCAGAATGCCGGATGACGATGACTCTATCTTTGGCATTCTCACGCACACCTCGAGGCTGAACATGATTCGAGATTTGCCGACTAACGATGCCCGCTGGGTGAAGGAAGCATTTTCTGGAAGCTGCTCGCACGATTGTGAACATCCTCATGAAGATAGGCATCTTGACCAGCATTGGCATGATCATAAGCACGATGACAAGGACTATGTTGTCTGGGGTCCTGCGTTCCCCAGGGCTTTCACTAGAGAGACAAGTGTGGTTCAGGGCTGCGGTCATGGTGTTCACTACAAGTGCTTCACCAACTTCCTCGCGAATCAGCGACAGCAACGCATCCTGACCCGCTTTTCGCCTGAAAACTTCTCTGATGGGGAGTTTTTGTGCCCTCTGTGTCGTGGCCTGAATAATTGTTTTATGCCGGTTCTATGGTCAACTAACACGCTTGACACAAGCACGTTCTTGAGCGCACCTGACAACTCCGTGAAGGATATGGAACTTGCTGTTAATGGGAAGATCGTGCCGGAAAGACTTGACCTGATAGTTCAAAACACGCTCTCGACTCTAAATCCCAAATTCCTCTCTGCTATTAAGCGTCACGATTTCTCAGACACCTTTCACAGCAATGTGCGCAACGTACTTCTGGAGCAAATGCTTCGCATCAAACGGACCAGCTTGAGGACGAAGGATCTTGACAAGACCTATGGACTCCGCTCTGTATACAGGACACTTGCTGCCACAATCTCTCAAGTAGAGATAGCCTTGCGGGGTACATCTTATCCTACCCCCTTTGGAGGTATCATAGTGGACCAGCTACCGGCGCGTTCTACGCAATTTTTGCGAATTTTTGCGAAATACATAAGCGCTCTCACCGGCTTTATCATGTCAAGCTTCATCCAGCTGGAGAAAGCGCCAGAAATCACCGACGAGATCTCGATCTCTCACGATGAAACACTGACAAGACTAGTGGAGATGCTATTTTTTGGCATCAACGTGAGCGGGGTATCGCCCAACACCATCATGAAGCAAGCAATTGTCACCGAGATTGGCCGAATTCTCGCCAACATATATCGGATCGATACCAGTCTTCTTTCGTACGATGATATTCTGATCGATGAGAAACTTGCATCAGCCCTTCGTTACTGGGTTCCTGATAGAGACCCCCGCTTGGTCTTCAAGATGATTACCCATCATATCGACGTTACATTGCGCCGGTATGCTTTGTTGGCCTATTCTATTTGTGGAAAATACGATGCAACGGATTATGGCGGACTGATGAACCTGCCGGAGTATGACCGTTTACTGAGTTATCTTCAGCTGCCCGACCTGACAACTTTCATCACAAGAATGAGTGACATTAATACTGCCGAGGGCTTAGCACACGCTGACATGACTCGAAGCAGACAATCCCGTGTCCCGTTTGGGTTTGAGCATATCGAATACCCTGGCATCTATCGTTTAGTAGACCTACCAGACCGTCTGGATTCCATGTTCAATGTAAAAGGTCGCAAAATCCCCATAGACCCGGCCGTGTGCCTTCTTTGTGGCTACATGTGTTGCATTCAGATGAACGATTCAGGATTCGGCAATTTGGGTCCATGCAACGAGCACATGGACGAATGTGGCGTGACTCAAGGTCTTTACCTGCTGCCTCGTCGCAACTACATCCTACTTCTGCTGCCCAAAGGAAGGGGAACTTTCATTCCCGCGCCATATCTTGACCTGCACGGGGAGCCTGACGAGAACATGCGGCGTGGCCGGCCGCACTACTTGCAGAGGCTACGCTACGATGCACTTACACGAGATGTGTGGCTTTGGAACGGCCTTCCCAGTCTTGTGGCGCGCAAGCTAGACCAGAATCAAGACGGCGGCGGGTGGGAGACGCTTTGAATAAAGATATACAAATCCATTAAACACCACTATATTGCCAAAGTCTATGTTGCATCACAGAAAGAAAGAGCCCAGCTTCTCTTATCAGCTGATGCTTAGGAGCTGGTCGTAATACTACTACTCAATTTTCAAACCGTCCAGATCCGCCTTGGGCTTGGCGTTCGACTGATCCTCCTTACCTTTCGCGGTCGGGGTGTCCTGAGGCTTCTTGTAGAGAGTGCCGATCTTCTTCTGTTTTACCTTCTTTTTGGGCGCCTCCTCAGGGGGATATGCTTTCGACTCTATCTCAGCGAACTCCTTGTCGTTGAGCAGCTGCTCACGGATGGGCGCAAGGATTTCGTTGATAGCATCAACGACGCCGATCTTCAGATCGGCCGGGCCCAGCTTCTCGCTGGCGTAGTCGGCGCGGACCTCCTCAACATTGTTGTAGGACAATGGCCCACCCCATTTCTCATCGCGATTAATATAGAAGGGAACTGATTTGCCCTTAATATCAGCGATCGGGAACACAACGTTCTCCAAAAACGCAATGAGACCGTTGTTCTCGACAACGCCGGGGGCTGCATAAGCTTTCGCGATCTTACTTTTCACAGCCTTCGGCTCTTCGCACAGGTCGATCTTGGAGTTGGGGTCACTTGCGCTCATCTTGCCCGTTTGGGTGAGGCCTGGTACCATTGGGTTCATTAGGTGAGCTCGTTTGCGGTAGCCAATGCCAGGAAGCTGCTCCTCCGCAAGTACGAAGATCTTGCGCTGGTCGGCGCCCCCAAACTGGGCATCGACCTTCAAGTACTCCTCGTCCAGGGCCTGCATGAGCGGGTAGATCAGCCCACTGAGCAGCGGGTTCTCCGTTTGTTTGACCACCTCTGCACCGGCGCGCTTAGAGTCGTGCTGCGTGACCTTGTTGCTCAGCTTGAAGAGATCCATTGTGTAGTCTGGCTGTAGCTGGTAGGACTTACCAACAATGAACTGGAGGCGGTCAATGGGGACGCCAATCGCGGTAAGCATTGCCTTTACAGTTCGCTCGTAGTATTGCACACGGTACTGGAGTACTTCGAGGGGAGCCTTCATGTTGTCGAGGTAAGCATGGAGGTCCGCAAGAAGCACCTTGACCTCGCAGCCAGCTTTGAGAAAGTCTGCGATCTTCGTCATAGGGACCAAGTAGCCGCAGTGGGTCTTACCCGTTGGTGCAGTTCCCCAGTAAATGCTCGGCTGGCGCCCCTCCTCGAACGCCTTCTCCAAAATGTCGAGGTTGAGAGTCTCTTGGAGGTTGCGAGTGACCAGCTGGACCTTCGCCGCCCATGGCTTTTCCTCCTGCTGCTGCGGCGCTCCTTCTCCCATCTTGATGGACTAGACGACTGTGGAAGGAAAGTGCGTCTGCTGAAATTCCCAAGGCCATGGTGGGCAAGGTCAGTGAGTCAGTGTGCGACTCGATAGTTGAAACATAGCACTTAAGAAGAAGAGGATGCGGCCCCCTTGAGGCTCAATGCTGAAGGAATCGAAGAGGCGGCTTTTCAGGAGCCCCGGGTGTGCTGGAGGTTGCATTGAAAGATCAATCCTTCTGCCTGTCGTGGCTTTAAAATAGGGACTCAGGAAAAAGCAGCTTTTCTCGCCATAAACATAATTTGTACTTCCGTTAAGTCAAGGATCAGTGCACGTCTGAAAGGGACTTTGAGCTAGGAGTTGCTAGACATTTAATTGTGTCTTTACGCCTCCAGCATGCATACCTCCGAGTCACTGTCCGCCGCCCGAAATGAACCGAGCGGATCAATTTGAGTGTCAGTCTATCACGTGACACTGATTTGTCCCTGCTTGATAATGTTCCTTAGGTGGTGTGCGCTGTTCGGATGACACACAGAGGCAGGCATGAGCGAAGGCATCTGGGCCAGGGGGGGCGCTAAAGGGGTTAGCGAAGGGGCATTACTACACCATACATAGATCACACTTGGACTGCGCTTTAGCGATTTATGCCCCATAGTGAGTTCGTCGAGAACGTGGAAGAGGAGCCCTTGTCTCCGCGTGCCAGACCGCCCCATGGCGACGACTTTCAGGAGTCTACGGAGCACGCTGACCCCATTCGGCTAGACAACGAAGAACAAAGCGATTTCCAAGAGTTTGCGCATCATGAGCACACAGCGGACGGGAGCCCGCGGAGCGATGAGGCGGTACCGGCGCCCTTGCGGCCCTCGCTTAGTCGACGCAGCACGATAATGCTCAATGAGGATGAGCTTGGCCAGTTCGCGCACACGGAAGAAGCTTCGGAAGAGGGCCCGCTTGGTCGCGCGGAGGAAGGTGAGCAGATCGACCTGAATCAGATGAGTGCTACGCAGCCGAGCGACGGGCTCGTGGAGACGGTAATCGAGTGGAAAGAGGGCGGTAATAGTGTGTTCGTTACGGGCAGCTTCACGGGATGGCGCCAAATGATACCCCTTAGAAAGTTCGATGACAACGTCTTTGTGGTCGTCCTCAAGCTCGCGCCAGGCACTCACCGGCTCCGGTTTGTGGTAGACGGCGAGCTCAGATGCTCGGACGACATGAACGCCGCTACGGACTCGATGGGCAATCTCGTGAATTACATGGAGGTCAAGGGGCCCGAGGGGCCACAGAGAGATGCGAGCATGCTGGACGAGCACGTCAAGTCTCCTGAACACCACTATACAAGAGAAATTCCGGAAATCTTCGCGGATCCCGAGGCGCTGGACAGGTTCTCCTCAATTGAGTTCACACCCCCGCCACAGCTGCCGCCGCACCTCGATGGCGTCATTCTCAACGCCAACTGGACGGAGAAGGATAACAACTCAGTGCTTCCTATTCCAAACCACGTTGTTCTGAACCATCTCGCAACGACGTCGATCAAACACAACGTTCTTGCCGTTGCATCTGTCTCGCGTTACCGGGCCAAGTACGTGACGCAAATTTTGTACAGCCCTATCGAGGGATTCTAGGCAAACTAAGACACGCTCTAGTCTTCTTTCGGCTGGGCCAATATGCAGCTCCGTGGTGCCCTTGGCCTTGATAGGCATCTCTGTGGAGCTACACTTCGATGCGCACTCTTGCTCGTCGCTTCTGCACTGTTATTCGGTGCATATCTGTCTTCAGCCCGGCCTTGGCCAGGCCTAAGCACTCATAATTTCACATCCTTCGTGGGATCAGAGGCGGGTGAAAGGAAGGTTTGGTCAGAAAAACTCGAGCTCCGAATGTGCGGGTCAGTCTTCAGTCCGATTCCGTGCGATGAAGCAGTTACGCCTCATATCTGTGCACGCATTGCGCAGCATCAAAAGCACGCGCCGTTTCCTTTCCGCATCCCACGCTGAGACAGGACCACATATCTTTTCACAATTACTGCTTGCTCGGACACACTATGCGGGCTCAGGCAATCTAAATTTAATAAAGTGAGATACACACCTACTTGAGTAAGTTGTTCTCATCGCTGAAATAATGTTGACCTTGTGGTCGACCGGCTGTGCGTAGTTTAGTAAATAAGCCTCCACATGAGTATACACGTATTTGCATGCCTAGATATACGTACGAAGCTTCAATGGCAGGCTTATTGCGCTGAGATAGCACCAGCCCGAGATTCGGAAGGTACGAAAAGAGCGTCGTCACGGCTTTGCACGGTGGCTTGTATTGAGCAAAATTGTTCACCTATAGGCTGCATGCAAATCATGCGCTATGTTCAAACTGAGAATTGTTATGCGGCACTATATATCCTAGCGATACACGAGCGACAAACGTCATTGTTTGAATGAGTCCGTACTTGCACCAAGGAGTCGAAAGCCGTCCCAAATAGCCGTCCCAAATAGCCTTAGTCGGAGCTCACCCTGCAATGTGGTGTGCTGAAGGTATGCACGTCTGACACATGCGGGCGTGCATGCAGTTCCAAGACTGGCGCATCCTGCTCCTGCGTCCCCAAGTTAGCCTATCGCATGCAAAGGATCTCAAGTCGCGAGAAGTGGCGCCGAGCCCGCCACAACCCGCTTAACTGCCTAAATTTAGAAAGCCCTGAGTGTCTCCTCAGCTCTCATTCTGCATATTTTTTACCCGCCCACGTCCCGAGCAGGAGGGTGCCGGTGCACAGAACCCATGCATTGTTTGCAAAAAAATAACTCACATCTATGTCGCCAAAAGCATATCGGGCATACCGCATGGCGTGGCTCAGCTCGCCTGGCCCCCCCCTTCAATTCCTCCCCTGGCACCATTATAACCCTCGCCCTCTTAATTGAGGCCGTGGAAAGAACAGTTTAGGGCACGGTCACGGTACGAGTGCCTTATGCGAGTCCGCGTTAAGTGATGGTGAAATTATCGTGGTAAGGGCAAGCTTGACGAGACGGCAGCCGCGAGACTGACCACCGTTGTGCGAGCTGGATTTTGACTGTGATGATGCACGTGATCACGGCGATCTGGCTACCGCCAAAGGAGATCTTCAAAAATCACAGCACGGTATAGGTACAGGCGCAGGCAAGGGCCTATAGGGATTATAGATAGCGTTGTAATACTCGCCCAACCAACATTTGACAGGTCGCACCCATAGCCGTTAAAAGCGTTCAGCTGAGTGCTAGCGAAACCAAAGCGTTTGACTCAGGTAGACTCGATCATTTGGCAGATGGCTAAGGATCGCGAAGGCGCCAAAAACGCGGTCCACGCCGAGAAGGAGGGTTGGCTGAGCCTGCAAGGCTCGCAGGGCCAGGCGAGGCCTGTTCGAGCCGTGCTTATTGATGGAACCTTCAAATTGTACTATACTTCCTCGACGAAGCAGGTCTCGGGACCATTGCGCCAGACTAGCCCGGGGCCTCCGCTGGCGGAACGGCAACAACACATGGACGCGAACGGGAGTACCAGTAGCCTGCAGCGTTCGACCTTTGCATCCCCCTCGACAGAGCAGCTGCATATAAGTGGAGAGGAGCTGCCAAGTGCCAAGGCTGTGGCGCACCGAATATTGTGTGATACGGAAGACGAAACAGGCTATCGGGCGCTTACTCTCATGGCAAACGTTTCTGAAGTCTCTGCTGTACTCTGTACACATGTAGAACAGCTTCTGGGTCGTCCAATGTCTAGCAGCCCATCAGCACACGCTTTGCAAGCACTGAACCAAGACATACCCCATCATATCTTCGCGTACTGCGAGGCTGTTCTCAGCTATCCCGCACTCGTCTTGAATACTACAGTCCTCTCCGGGATCATGCGTCTCGTCAGCGCTCTTGGGTCTCTAGATGCTCAGCTGGCTGAGCAAGTTAAGGTCAAGGTCTCGAAAGCACAGGAGGGCGCCCAACGCAAGCTTCAACAGAGCTTGACGCCTGGACCCAGTGGTGAAGCATCTGCATCCCAAGCGCCGAACTCTCCGCCAGTATCTAAGTCACTCTGGGCCTCCAGGTTGTTGCAATGTGCCGAAAAGGGACTGCCCCTATCAGCTTCTCTGCTTCTGGAGGCTGGCTTTGCGGAGGAGTTCGCCGAGCAGGTCGCTGCATTTCACCGCCGAGTTTGGCACAATTGGTCTCCGGTAGAAGACTTGAGTCTTTTACTTCATACTCCCAAGACGTCTGCATCGTGGCGTCTGAACCCTCTTGTGTTCGATGCTAACACACCTCATTTTCTTGGGGCCCTAGCGGCCAAGCAAGTTCTGAACAACGACATTGATGATCACATTCGCGCAAAGCTATTGGAAAAGTGGGTTGTCATTGCCGCGCGTCTTCGGGCCTATGGTGACAGCGTTGGTTGGGTCGCAATTGTTCTGGTACTTTTTGATCCAGCCATTCTAAGGTTGACTGCGACTTGGAGCAAGGTGGACCGCACTCTTCTGGCTCGTCTCGCCCATGGTTGGGGATACGAGGCGTTTGAGGTATTGAAGCGATCTACAATACCTTTCCTAGATAAGAAGGCCTTTCGCACAGACACTGAAGACATGGGAAGTCGGGTTGCAAAAGCGGACTGCATTCCCTATTTCGGTGATGCGATAATAAATGAACCAACTGACTTTCATGAAACGGCCAGGCAACTCAGTCGACTTGAAGCCATCATGGAAGGCTGGAAGGCGTATTATGATTCTGTCGAGGACGAGGTGCCTTCCATCAGGACCAATGAAGACCCGGCGCATCAATGCTACCTAGCGGTTTTGGCGCAGCAGCAGGTCGTTGCATCAAGGGCAGACCTCCTCTCTCTCTCCCTAACTATTCAGCCAAAGTTCTTGGGATACTATTTGCCCAGCTTTTATCAGCATGTGTTGCCCCTCACTTCAGGCACGATGATACCAGTTCTGTTCACGATTGTTCTCCCGAGTTTCCGCCTCTTTCCTCGGTCTACTCTTCTGCTTGCCAGTCAACCGAAACCACCCTCCAAACCTCGACAGGTTCTGCGGCGGTCTTCGAGTTTTCCGCCAGCGGGCCCTCCACAGACGACGGGTATACTTGAACTAGACTCCGGTGCAAGGGAGCAGCTTGAGAACACTGCAAGTGCTCACGTTCTTGGGCAAGTGATCAGGGATCTTCTGAACGTTGGGACTGACACTATAGATACACAAGCTGGTATCGTCTTCAAAGCGTTTCCCTGCGACGACTACAGTAATCCGAGAAGCAGTCGAACGTCATCTATCATTGAGAGCCTCAACACACGACGTTCCCATGTCGGAAGACAGGTTGTGGTAAAAAGTGCCAGCATGGTCCGGTTGGTAGACGTACTAGTGCTCGGCGCTGGTCTGTTTGGCCAGGACATGGTGCTGGACACGGAGATTCACATCGCAACGTTACTGGCCACCTATAGGAGCTTCTGCTCCCCAGCAGAAATGCTTGATATGATTCAAGTTCGCGTGCGTTGCGCCCGAGGGGCTGCTCGCACCATCAACAACCAAATCCAAAAGTCTGGCTCTTTCAATCCAGCCTCCCAAATGTGGAAGACCAGCGAGCCCCAGGATACGACAGACGCTTTGGCGGTCAGAATCATCACTATGATTGTGGCAATGCTACAAATATGGGTCTCAGACTACTTCTTTGATTTTTTGGATGACAAGTACGTCCTCAGTGCGGGTCGCACGCTACTCAAGGCCTTGCGTCAAGAGATCGAAACAGGAAGCTATCCGGAATCAGTAGGAACGCAGTGTCGCCGCGTCACAGGCGCTTTTGCGAGGCACCGTTTTAGCATCGACAGGCATGCTGAAGAGGAACCGTCATGGCTCCAGTATGTTTATGACGTCGATTGGCTCTCACAGCAGAGGAACCGGAAGACATCTTTGCCAGAGCTTCCCGTGACCAGTCTAGAGCGCGACGGCGGACTGGGGCAGATCAACCGAATCGTGGATGAGCTGGACACTCTTGTGGCTGACGCCTTCAGTCGCATATCTATGGTAGACTGGATGAAGCTCTTCGAGGTACTCGAACAACAAACCTCGACGCGGCTTGGACTATTCAGTTACTCGGCGCCCCCTCACTCATCAGAGGCTGATGTGGTCATACAGGATGTTTATTCATGGCTGCGAACGTTGCAGGTTCCGAATAGTAGATCACGCGTCCTAGACTCACTGCCAAAACCCATAGTCTCACTTGTTCGGTTACACTGCAGCCTGGTCTCTTATTTTGCCGCGCAGGTCGCGGACCCCACCTTAGCGCATGCCCACGAACGCCGTGACCGAATGAGCTTCATGCTGAAAATGCTCGGTGTGCTGCGTTCTCGCATGCGCTTTTTCAATCTGGGGACAGATTTTGAAGATCAAGAGGGCCAGCACATCCCCTCATTTTTGGAACGTGCGATTGCAAGTGCCATTTTACTGCCTGAGTCACGCGCATACTCATCTTCGTGGCAGGCAGCAGGGGCTGAAGTTGCACGCATGTTTCCGCAGGCCTATGTGCCTCCCACGCAGGGCCGTAGTCCGAACAGCGCCGAGTCAGTGCCCAATCAACGGACAATCTACATCCCATCTGTGCCAACTCGACAAGGTCGCCCCGTGACGGTGTGCTTGGGTTGGGTCGTAGAGCGACTGCTGGAAATTGTGTGCTGTGTTCCCAACACCAGCGTTGAGCATCCTGAGCTGATCAATTTTGACAAGAGGAGGTACGCCTACAATCTGTTCAAAAACATGAGTGCCGAATTTCAAGGGCCCGAGCCCACGGTCACGTCGGATGCGCTGCTCGCAAAGTACCACTTTCTGTTTGGCGATGCTTGTAAGAATGCTTCCATCCATCTACCTCTGATAGACAGAAAACTACACAAGGAGGCGGTCATGCGAGAGGGTAAGACCAAAATACGGGTTTTCTCAGACATTGTTACGCAGGAGCTTGAGAAGTTGAAGTCTGAAGCACGGGTTCACGAGAAGATTGACAAGTTATCTACGGCTCTGAATGGGCCCACTGGGTCGCAGAGCTTCTATGGCCTCCCCGTCTCTCAAAGTTCAACCTCCTTATATTCAAAGCGCATCTCCCGAGCGGTTCCCTCGACATCGACGGTTGATGTCGCCTCCATATTAGAAGGAAGTTCCGAGAGAACGATGGACCTGAGCGCCCCCTCGTCAAATGGGTCTACATTGTCCAGCTCGGCCAGCAACGCCTCAACCTCTCCAAGCAAAAGGTCGATGTCACACGGCAAGCGCTCACGCTTTGGTGGCTTCTTTAGAGCTGTGCGGCCACTCTCGGTCCTTGGCGTCAGCGGTGGCGGCTCAACTGGCGGCCTAAACAATCCAACGTCGCCCACGGGGCAATCACAAGGTTTGTTTTATGCCCACCCTGGGGGCTCATCGCATTCATTACAGAAGTTCTCCGATGACAATGGCTCGGAGGCCCCGTGGATCCCAGATGAAAATATAGATTTGGCGAACAGACCCGCCATTTGCGATTACGCCGCCGATGACTGGCAGCCAATAAGTGAGTACGACATTGACAGTCTTTGCTCCGTAAAATTGCGTAGCCCCACGGTCCTAGCAATAATGCATCGTGTGGGCCCCAAGGCCGAGACGCTACTGCTTCGCGCTCCGACCTGTGAGGATGCAGTTGAGTGGCGCGACATCACGTCGAAGCTCATGGTCCAGAAAATGCACGAATCGACGAGAGTATTTGGCGTCCCTCTGGAGATCGTGTGCCATCGCGAGCAACAAAAAGTTCCGGCCTTTCTCGAGACGCTCCTTGCGCAAATCGAGGAACGTGGGTTGGACGAGGTGGGTATCTACCGCATATCTGGCTCCCTTGCTGCGGTAAATGGCATCAAGCAGTGGTTCGACCAAGGCAATACCAGCTGTAAGCAAAACGACCCCAGATGGTCAGATATCAACGCGATAGCGGGATGTATCAAGCTTTATCTTCGTGAGCTTCCTCAACCGCTAATGACAGATGAGCTGTTCCCAGATTTCATGCAGGTAATTGGCCCCAGAGGAGTCGATGTGGATCAACTCCGTCAAGCTATCAGGAAGTTGCCTGGTCCCAACTACGATGTCTTGGATCGCATTTGCCGGCACCTGAAGCTGGTGGTTGACCACTCGTCTCAAAACAAAATGAATGTCCAAAACATTGCGATCGTTTTCAGCGTAAATTTTCTGCCGCCCGTGGCTATGTCGCAAATGGGGGGAATGCAGCAACTTGTGAGCAAGCTAGTCTTGTTGCATGATGAAATATTTACCTGACTTAAGGACGCACTAGCCTTGGAAGGCTCTCTATACAATGTAGATCTTTAGCTTCGTAGCAGATTTAAATACCTTAATGCGCACGAGCGCTCTATCAGCACCTAAAGGCTCGGGGAGTCGGAACGTTCAACGGCGCGGAACGGCGTGAAACGGCTATGAGGTATGGGCGCTGATCAGTTTGTATCAGTCGAATCATCACGTGATATATATTCGTCTCACAACATTGGCCACTGAATATACCCTTCTGCCCATCGAGTCTAATAGAAGCGAAGTCGAGTTCGGTCGAAACGGTCGAGTAAAGGAGGAGCATTGGAGACCTGACAGGTTTCGAGATGTCCTTTGCGTTTAAGTGGGATGCATTCGCAAGCCAAAGGGCGTTCCAGAGCCAGATACGCGACCTTTTAACCAATGCTTTGAACAAAAATCTTCCAAAAATACTTGAGGACAACATTACAGTTTTGAACCTTGATTGGGGGAATGAAGCGCCTACTCTAGAAATGCTGGAAATCGGTGATGTAGCCATGGACAGGTTTCGAGGAGTTTTCAAGCTCAACTATAACGGAGGTGCAACCATTACTGTGGCCACGAAAGTTCAGGCCAACCTGCTGAATGTGTATCAAAACAGCGCAAGCTCACGATTCACAACGCCTAAGATAGTTGCCGCAAACGCCTCCTTTCCTATTCCGTTGCATTTGACTCTAAGAAAGATCAGGCTTCAAGGAACAGTCATCGTTGTCTTCAGCAAGTCTAAGGGGCTAACTCTGGTTTTTAGAAACGATCCACTACAAAGTATTGAGGTCAGTTCGACGTTCGACACGTTTCCCGCGATTGCAAGTTTCCTCCAGCAGCAGATTGAGAACCAAATACGAGGCTTGTTTCGCGAGGAGGTGCCTTCGGTCCTCTATCGCTTGAGTTTGAAGTATCTGCCCACTTATAACCAAGCGATACTCTTGGATCAGACAACGCGAGCGAAACAGGATAATAAGGAACAGCCAGTAGCCTTCGCCGAAATTGATGCAGAAAAACCAGTCAGCCTGGTCAATGTACTTCACATCGAGGCTATGCTTTCTTCGCGACGCACACTGGCGCTGGAAACACCCGTCATGCCCACTGCTATTGTAAGATCTGAGCTGCATCACCGTGCACTTCTGTCCCGGATGAGATCGCCAGCTTTTAATCTTGTGGCCGATGACACGAGTATCTATGAGCGACTGTACCTGCATGCCAAGCACGCCGGGCTTCGCAACACGAACCAAAAGCCGCCAAAACGCAGATACATCAAGCTTCGAAAAACACCAAAAACTACAGAAACTACGGAAGCTGCTTTCTCGACTGAGAGTAATACTATACCACACCAACATATCAGCAGTTCAAAGACAACTGACAAAACTGACAGTCGCGTCAACTTCGAAAGGAGCAAAATTGAGCATTCACTACATCTGAGAATGCCAGGTAGTGATCACTTCGTGAAGCGAATACCTGTCGCTCCTATCATACGTGATGCCAAGGGACTGAGCCCGTTTTTGCTGCGGTCACCACAAGACATTATATTTCCTCACTCGCCTCACCACACGGACGAGCTAGCGCCGCTCCCAGTGCATGAGATTGACGAGCTGCCTCCTGCATATGCGGCCTAGTGCGGCTATGCCTCGTTCTCCCTCGCTCGTAGCTCAGACCCTTGACCTATTTAACGCGAATATTTATTGTATGTGGCTAAACGCCATAATACACTTCTTCTACTAATGACTTCCATGCCGTCACTCATCGGCTAGGTATAAGGTGCAGGGGAGGCCATGTCACAAATCAGTTCAGCCCCTACTCTGTATCAGCCAGCGCGATCAGTGATCATCTCCTCGAGCTTGCTCAGTGGCTGTCCACAAGTATGCATCATGCAGAGGAAGCAGGGCTGAAGCATCAACGGATCTGACATGCAGGGTTGCTGTTCACATATGCAAAGCTTTTGCCATCCCCTCATGGTTGACTAGCCGTCTACAAATTAAGTTTCGAGCATACTTAACGCTCTGAACTTCCCCACGAGCTCAGTTTGAGCTTGGTCTTATCTAAATGCTAGGGTGTTGACTTTGGAGTTGTCCAGCTAGAACATTCTACACGCTGTTAATAGCTCAGGCCGTTTGGATTTGTCATTTTTAAGGTGAGGTCACATGGCAGCAATAAGTACCACGTCCAGACCATTGTGGAGATAATTTAAGCTGCATCAGTTCCATTTACAGAATACACTAGTAAGAAATTTTAGCCATGGTTTGGAGATCTTCAGCTGTCGTTCACCAATCTTACAAGAGCCCTATTCAGCTCAAAGAATTCGAAATTGGCGAACTGAAGCCGAATCAAATTTTGGTCAAAACGGCATACGCTTCCATCAACCCTGTCGATGTCAAGCTCCATGCGCTCACGTTCACCTCTTCTGAGAAGCACACCTTGAAGGACTTTTCGGGAGAGGTTGTGGCTAAAGGTGCTAACGTGCGCAGCAACGTCAATGTCGGCGACAAGGTCTGGGGATCAATCCTCAACGTCAACAACGACAGGTATGTTGGATCTTATACATTGGCCGACTTCGAGAAGGATATCGTTGCGCCCCTGCCAGTCTCACTTTCGCTAGAACAGGGCGCTGCTATTGGTGTAGTGTATGGCACTGCGTTTGAAATGCTGGAGAAGGCACAGTCGAGCCAAAAGCTGGGACCCGAGTCGACTATCCTAGTCATGGGTGGTGCCACTGCGGTCGGTGTGTTCATCGCTCAGATTGCAAAGAAGTACTTGGGTGTCGGCAAGGTTGTAGTCACTTGTTCACCGAACAGCGCTGAGTACGCCAAAGGCTACGGAGCTGACGACTACATAAGCTACCGTTCCCAGGATGTGCGAGGGGAGTACGTGCGGTACGTTAAGGAGAAGAACGGTGGAAAGCGCTTTGATGCTATCTTGGATGCGGTGGGCGGCTATGACGCGATCGCCGTTTTCCCCCAGATCCTGAAGCCCGGCTCAGAAGGTTCAGCCTACGTCACGATTATGGGAGACTCTTCCCCTGCTCAATCATACGCTGGCACTATGGTCAAGGCTCTCCTGAGCCTTCCGTGGGCGCTCTTCCGCACAGCCTTTGGAAAGTGGTACGGGATTAATTACTACATCTTTTTGGTCGAAAAGGGAAGGTACATTGATCTTGCGCCCGAGTTTTTCGGCACTCCGGGTGTAAAGGTCCCCATTGACTCCGTCTATCCTATCCGTGACGTCAAGGAGGCCTGGGCAAAGGTGGATTCTACGCGCGCTCGGGGTAAAGTTATCGTAAAGTTTTAGGAAGATGTGACCAGTATCGCGGCTCCTCCTGTTCACAAGTTTCGTCGTTACTTTGCGACGCGACATATGGCAATTGTTAATTAGGAAATTCGCTAAGTTGTTGCGCTCATATGTAATTAGGCTGGGGCATTTGGCCACTGATCTCAAGCGTCTGTCTAAAAGTCAGCACCCAACTTGGCCATCTCGAGAGCTCCCTCGAATGTCTTGTTGCCTCCAATGAAACCAGACGCGTGAACGAATACTCCACCTTGGACCCCGCTCGTCTTACTTAGCTCTTCGTCACGAAGCCCCCGCCATGGCTGCGGCAGAGGTTTGCGGCTCTCGAAGCTGCCCGGCTCGACGCTCACGGCCTGAATTCGAACGGAGTCACTCGTTGGGTACAGGACGTAAAGAACTTTCTCTTGAGCCGCAGTGTCCTCCTTTTCGATTTCAGTGAGAACCTCTTTCCAGTATGCCGCCTCATCAAGGACGAGAATTCTACCTTTCGAATCATACTGCAATCTCTCATTGTATGCACTCAGCACCTTTGAGCGCGAGACATACCAGCCAAGACCCATGGAGCGCGCTTCGCCCTCGAACGCGAGACCCATGAGATCCGACGCTTTCAAGAACTGTTTATCCATAGTTTCGTCACTCTGGTCCTCTCCGGGATTCGGGCTGAGGTTTCCAACGACAGCCTGCAGCATGACGCCTCGCGTGCTATACTTGGGCTTTTCCGTCGTGGCGTTTACACCGTTGTCCATACCATCGACTGCCTCCACAAAGGAATCGTAGATGCGAGGGTATACAGCCTCAACCATTTCCGACAGGTCTAGCTTGGCTTTCTTGTTCGACGTGTTCGTAGACTCTTGTGTGCATCTCTGGAGAATCTCTCGAAGCACTTCTTTGCCATAATGCTTGTAGATCAGCCCTGCAGAACTGAGCTTTGTAACGGTATGCTTTTCGTCGAAGTAGGTCGTAAATTCGCGCTGGTGGTGATCGTACCATTTAGGTGGCTCGTACTTTCCGCCGACGTCGACAACTATATCACACTCACTGAGAAGCGCAGGATCGCGAGTTCTGATCAGTTGCGCTCCAGCGAACTTAGGCAGCTGCTTCAGCATCCATACCGCGAGCGCCTCGTCAGCATGAAAATGCCCACTATGAGTACCGATCTTCATTAAAGCCCCCATTGCGTTGAAGTTTATTAGTGTAAAATATACTAATAATTATTTCAAAGTGTTTCAACTGGCCTATCGGTGGTTAAGGGTAGGCTGCGAATATCCTACATAGCTCATAGAATTTCTCTGTGTTCTTGCCTGAACATTTTGTTTAAGTCAAATTTCGCTTCAATGCGAAAGAGCTTGCTCACGAAACTTCTGGCCAAGTAGGAGTTTGGCGCTCAAGGGCTCCTGGCGCAGGCATGTAGCCCCTTGTGCCAGTAGTTGTATTGAGGCCATTTATCTACAAAAGCTAATCATGCATTCCAAGAGCCCTATACATTGAAAGCGCCTTCAGCTACAATTCAAATTAGTCAAAGTTGGTAATTTTCGGAAACCGATAGTTTTTTAATACTTTTTGGCTACCCAATTTTCCCCCCCCCCCCCCCTATTTGGCCGTATAGCAGCAAGCTGGGTATAATATCCAGTTCTTCAGACTAAATTCGACGGCTGCCCTGACAGAAATTCTTCATATTGCAGTCAAGATCCTGTACTTTGTAAACGCTTAGAAACAAAAGCTCGGTGCACCCGGCCTCGCCGTCCTGTTACTATCGGTTCTGGCAGATCATGCAATATGTAAATTTCGGCGTACCAGCGAACCATTTCCATAAGATTACGGGCTCCTCACGCCTATAACTGCTCAGTTTGGTGTCGCCTTCGCCGCGTCGATGACGGGAGGCACGAGCGTGCGCTAGGTATCTGGTTGAAGTTAAAATGATGTAGTATAAATAAAGGAAGCCAAACACACGCGGAGTTGTATGGCATTCTATGCAAAACATGAAAACTGTCTAAGAGTCTGTTTTACTGCGCTTGTACGTCCATTTGACGCGATGCTCTGGTAGCGTGTTTTCAGCACCCGGATTCCTGCCACATTCAATGGCAAGAAACCTTGCGATGTCCTTGTTTGACCAGTAATCGAAGTGTGCAGTAATCATCTTCAAGTAGTGGCTTGGCATATAGCTCACCTGCTGGGGAAGTTTGTAGTCGATCTGGCCGTTCTCGTTTAGCTGCTTGAATCGGTTGAGTAGCACCTCGATCTCCTCGGGAACAGGCACATCCTCCTCTGGCTCAGTGATGTCAACAGCACTGACGGTTTCTTCCTCTCGAGAGAAGCGCGACAATTGGGCACTGAAGAAGCGCCCTAAAGAGGTCTTGCTCGATTGGCGCGCCAGAGAGGCGAGATTTCCAGATGACTGCGAGGGCGAGACCTCGGGTGACCCCTTGCGGCTTGTAGACGCGCTCTGAGCCAACGATGCGCGAGACGGAAGTTCATCTGCTTCGAGGATCTGACCTGAGCTTCCCTTCAACGACTCCACAAGAGGCTCCTGAGCGCCTTGTACAGTTGAGTTGACCAAAAATGACAAAAGATCGCTCTGATGTATGATATTATAAATGTTGTGCGCGGCGAAGCACCCAAACGGGCGCTCGCCGGGCTGAACTGCGGTGCGGCCCTCTCGCTTGCATTTCGCGTCGAATTCCTTTCGCGGGTATAAGTGTTGGCCCTTTAGAAGCATGAACACACCGAGCATGCTTCCTGTTGTGAAGTAGTTGTGGGTCTGAAATTTGAAAGGAGCCCACTTGATAGATTCCTCATCTAGAACCGAAGGCTGATGCGTGAGCAAATCCGCAGTGATAAGCGAGCCCAACGAATGGCCAACAAGATGTGTACGTCCATTCTGAGCGAACGAGGGGTGATGCTTCTTCACAAGCCCGTGCAATCTATTCGCCTCGCTAGCTGCCGCCTCTAGCATCTGAGGCCGCCGGTTCTCGGACATGTAAAGTGGGATGTCTAGGAGAGCATCGCTGAATGCTTGGCGCAGCGGCAGCAAAGACTGGACTGTGATAGCGTCGACATTCAAATTCTGGTTAGTGTCGAAAGCATTTCTCCAGTTCACGGCAAGAACGAGAGTTCTGACCGCATTTTTGTCCTTGTTGGGGAAATGCTCGTATATCTCTTGCGCTTCGCTAGCTTCTTGAATCTCAACGCGAAGCTTGTCAATGGCGTAGACGAAGTTTACGCGCGAGTAACTATTGCTGAGCTTTTGGCCGACGCCATGGAACACCATGATAAGATTGTTGATGGGCAGCGGCTCCCAATACGGGTCGTCGCTCTCCCGGTCACTCAAACTATGCATTGCTTTGTACTCTTGGTGGTCGAAAGGCTTCAGGATTGTGAGTACTCCCCGGCACATCGCGCCTTGCAGCAGCGACGTAGCAGTACTTTTTGCGCAGACATAGCTGCTGTCCGCTTTGAGCACGTAGACCCAGCTATTCCGAGGCGAGAAGAGGAGGTCCACCTTGAGCACCCTACCCGCCTGCTTGAGGTCAACGCGCTGAGCTATGACGCGCATCAGCGATGGCTCTGTGACCGACTTCTCCAGAGTCTCTTCGTAGGTCTCGAGATTGTTCACGAAGTTCTCATAATGTGGAAAGATCTCCTCGTCCCACGATGGGTCGATAGGCGTCAAGGTGTCCGAGAATACCCACCGGACTCCTACCACGCGTGTGGCATACGGAATAGACCAATAGATCGGCCTGAGGCTCGACAAGTGGTGCACCTGGAAGAGCAGCCGGTCGTGGCCGACGGGCACGGGCTCGCCGCTGGGCGACGCTTCGAGCAGCCTCCGGTTGTCGTTGGGGTTGAAAGGAATCCATTCAGTCACCGGCGAAATTGTTCTCCGAAGCGTGGCTTGTGAGTATAAAGCGACAATGGGTTCACAGAACGAATTTGCCGACGCTGCGCTTTGCGCACTATCCGGGAGTGTTGGCGCGTCATCCA
Organism: Starmerella riodocensis; assembly: GCA_004124955.1. Lineage (NCBI taxonomy): Eukaryota > Fungi > Ascomycota > Dipodascomycetes > Dipodascales > Trichomonascaceae > Starmerella > Starmerella riodocensis. Next base: position 206,214 of record NRDT01000002.1, read on the forward strand.
CCAGAGAGGCTTCGTCGAACGTCCCCGAGAGCGAATCGAGAGCGGCGGCCGAGAAAGGCTTATTTGTGTCATCAATGGAGTGTTTAAGATTGTAAAAATACCATTTTCCTGGCGTCTCCGGCGTGCCCTTCTCTGCCATAGGCAGATCTGTCATTGGTGAGAAAGGAAGATGAGGCAGCTGCTAAGTCCGGTCCCCGTGCATGTGATTCGACCAGCGTGTTTCGCCTTGGACCTATGAAGGGGAGGGGGAGGGGGGGGAGGGGGGTGAAGGCATACGAAATGGCTACGTGTACATAGGACCTCGGAAAGAACTTTAACAGGAAGCTACAGAATTAAATGTCTCGCAGGTAGCTACCCTGGGGCAGCAGTACAGTGCGAGCTACCATCGCTGGCTCGCCACTAAAAGTCAGCTGTGAGAGAGGGTGCCACCGCAAGCGTGCAGATCCCAGCGCACCGCCAGGTCTCTTCCCTCACGCCTGCCCTTCGCCCCTCCTCTAATGGCTCACGCGCGCGGGCGCGCGCGCACGCAGTCGAGAGATGCCTCTACCGCTTAGGGTTTGACACCATACTGCTGAAATGCCAGCGTGGGCGGTGTGGAAAAACTTCGGATAAACTTAGGTGGGCCACACTCTGCGTGGCCAGCGTGATCGGTCTCCTTTGGATATTCTTTCTGGTGAGTTTTGCGGCTGAGCTGGAGACGTCGGTAGTATGTTTGAAGAAGCCTTCGCTGCAAGAACGACTCGAGCCTCAGGGCATTTGGGTGCGTTTGCGGACTCGCCTGCAGGCGGGGGAAGCGCCTTCGCTCAGCATGGGTGCGGGCCACATGTCAGATGCACGCCATACGAGCCCTCGCCGGTGTCAAGAGGAGAAGGGACGAGTAGACGGGAGGGGAACAGGGTCCGGAGAAACTGAGAGAAGGGCTAGCATGGTGCGCCGTGCGGAGTTTCGCCACGTTTTGGGGGTGAAGGGACAGGGGAAGGGGCGACAGGCGCACGCGCACGCGCACGCGCAGCATCGGGTGGGGGTGCACGGCGGGAAGAGGGCTGATGCGTGGGGGAAGACGGGAGAGAGATCTCGGCGGAAAAACCCCAACCTGCCAAAAACAGACCACCTCATCGCATTGACGGCGTGAAGCTCGAGAAACCACGACTTTCGCTGTTTACTCTCTGCCTTAAGTTTTTGATCACCGAAGCAAGAAAAGAAGATGCCGCAGGAGTTGTTCCATAACAAGACCCGGTCGTTTATCTACGGCATGCAGCCGCGCGCCATCCAGGGCATGTTGGACTTCGACTACATCTGTCGACGTGAGACCCCGAGCGTCGCCGGTGTGATTTACCCTTTTGGGTCGGCGAGCTCGACCAAAATGTACTGGGGCACCAAGGAGATTCTCATTCCTCAGTACCAGGACGTCGCGAAGGCCGCCGCAAAACACCCCGACGTTGACGTGGTGGTGAACTTCGCGTCCAGCCGCAGTGCGTACTCGTCTACGATGGAGCTGCTCGACCATGCCCAGTTCCGCGCCATCGCCATCATTGCCGAGGGTGTGCCGGAGCGTCGCGCGCGCGAGATCATGGTGAAGGCCAAGGAGCGCGGTGTCGTCATTATCGGGCCCGCCACCGTCGGTGGAATCAAGCCCGGCTGCTTCAAGATCGGCAACACGGGCGGCATGATGGACAACATCATTGCCTCGAAGCTCTACCGCCCAGGCTCCGTCGCTTACGTCTCCAAGTCTGGCGGCATGTCGAACGAGCTGAACAACATCATCTCCCAGAACACGAATGGTGTCTACGAGGGTGTTGCCATCGGAGGCGACCGTTATCCGGGCACCACCTTCATAGACCACATCATGCGCTATCAGGAGGACCCCAAGGCGAAGGTCATTGTCCTTCTTGGCGAGGTCGGCGGTGTTGAAGAGTACCGCGTGATTGAGGCTGTGAAGCGAGGCGAGATCACGAAGCCCATTGTTGCATGGGCCATCGGCACTGTCGCGGACATGTTCAAGACTGAGGTTCAGTTTGGTCACGCCGGCGCTATGGCCAACTCCAAGCTTGAAACTGCCGCCACGAAGAACCAGGCCATGCGCGACGCTGGTTTCCACGTTCCGGACACCTTCGAGGACATGCCGGAGGCTCTGAGCAAGGTCTACAAGGATCTGGTCGCGAAGGGCGAGATCGTCGAGACGCCCGAGCCAGATGTTCCTCAGATTCCTCTTGATTACGCCTGGGCCAAGCAGCTCGGCATGGTGCGCAAGCAGGCCGCGTTCATCTCCACGATTTCCGACGACCGCGGCCAGGAGCTCTCGTACGCTGGTATGCCAATCTCGGAGGTGTTCAAGCAGCAGATTGGCATTGGCGGCGTCATGTCTCTGCTGTGGTTCCGCACCCAGCTTCCAGACTACGCCACAAAGTTCCTGGAGATGGTATTGATGCTGACCGCAGACCACGGGCCCGCAGTGTCAGGAGCCATGAACACCATCGTCACAACGCGTGCTGGGAAGGACCTCATTTCGTCTCTTGTTTCCGGTCTCCTCACCATCGGGCCGCGCTTTGGAGGCGCTCTGGACGACGCGGCGCGCGAGTTCACGCGCGCGTTCGACGGCAAGCTCTCCCCGCGCGAGTTTGTGGACGGCATGCGCAAGCAGAACCGCCTGATTCCCGGTATCGGCCACAAGGTCAAGTCTCGCACGAATCCCGATTTCCGCGTTGAGGTAGTCAAGGACTTCGCCCACTCCCACTTCCCCAAAACTCCACTCCTGGACTACGCCCTCGCCGTGGAGGAGGTCACCACTTCGAAGAAGGACAACCTCATTCTCAATGTCGACGGCGCTGTCGCGTGCTGCTTTGTCGACATGATGCGTGGCTCGGGCGCGTTTACGGAAGCGGAGTGCGCAGACTACCTGCGCAACGGCGTCCTTAACGGCCTGTTCGTTCTCGGCCGCTCGATTGGCTTCATTGGGCACCATCTTGATCAAAAGAGAATGAAGACCGGCCTGTATAGACATCCCTGGGACGACATCACTTACATTGTCGGCCAGGACAAAATCTAGTAGTACATCGAACCACCTAATTTTTTACTATAACACTATCTTGCAGTGGTGCAGATAAGCTGCACCTCTCTTCAGGTTCACAGAATTTTTGTCAATGAGGAGAACACCCCCTCTTCTTTCTAGCTTCCAAATGCTACCCTTTGTCTCTTTATTTTAAGTATTTCGAATCAACTTTTCATATTGCCCCAACAAAGGTAGGAATTCCCAAGGATTCAGTTACTCGCAGCTCCACGAAGAATATTCTGCATTCTGGCTCGAGGAAAAGTTACGTTTTACACTTGGAATGCGGGGGATGACCCTCGCTGTGATTCACCGAGCCGGCATGCATACGACCTGCAATGCAGGACACAACACGCAATTGACCAATGCGGTACGTTCTAGAACAAATAAATGCTATCTGACATGCATGACCCCATCCGGAGACGCATGGTGTTGCATCGGGAAGACCTGCCTCGGAAGGTTAAGGGGCTGTCTGAGCCTCGGCTAATGGCGGGACGTTAACCCTACAGGCTCCACACGAGTAGAGTATATCAAAGGCACCCCCCTCGCTGGCCTGTAAGATCCAGCCGATTTACCAACAATTCCGCATGCAGTTGGTTCGAAAGTACACGACAGCTGCGCACTCGCCTAGGGGTGATGCGCGCGAGGTTCTCTACCGTGAAGCTAAGCTTGACTTGGCATACTCTATTCACAGCCGGGAACTACCCAAGGGTCCCCCCTCGGGCGACAAGTTCAACGTTGTGTTCGTCCACGGAGTTCAGTACACCAAGGAGGGCTGGTACTACTGGATAGACCGCTTGCTCGAGCTATTCGGTGACAAAATCGATAAATGTATTGCGATCGACCATGTACACCACGGCGAGTCCGCCATCCTCAATGAGGGGAAGGTGGGATTCTTCGTGCGCTGGGACGAGCTCGGCCGCGACGTGGCTCAGGTCATTCAGGACTGTCGCCGCCGCGGCGAGATCGCGGACAGCGCGCCTACGTTCGTCGTTGGTCATTCGATGGGCGCTGTGTCGTCCATGTGCATGAGCGTGTTTGAGCCCAGTCTGGTGACCGGCCTCGTTCTTGTAGACCCTGTGTGGATGGGCCCGATGTTCCCGCACGGCTCGGAGAGCCCGATGACCGGCAAGTTCGGACGTCTCGCACACAGCTCCTACAAACGGAACAGGGACACCTTCGACTCGTACGAGGAGTATCGAGACTTCATGGAGAACAAGAGCATTTACGCTGATGTCCACCCCCAAGTCAAGAAAGACGTCATCGACAACCTCTGGGCCCCTTCGCCGACCGGCAAGGGCGTGCGCACGAAGATGAACCGAGCCCAGCAGGCGGCCGGGTATTACGCAGGGTTGTCCATCTTCGGGCTCGCCGAGTCACTCGTCAAGCGGGTTCACGTCCCCACATACATCATTCACGGTGACACGTACGACTTCAACCCCGAGGGCCTGCAAGAGGCACTGGAGGAACACATCGCGGGCTCGAAGCGCACGATCATTCCCGGCGGTGGCCACATGGTCTGTTACACGCACCCGGATCAGTGCATCGACACCATCAAGGACTTTCTCCAAACCGAGGCCGAGAAGAAGTACGAAGTCAACAAGATGAACGACGCGAAGTGGGGAGGCACCGCTGAGGAGAAGTTCCTTGCAGAGGTCGACTTGCGGCTGAAAGGAGACCGTAACCCCTACTTCAGCAAGCTTTAAATTATTGCTGGCCACTCACTGAGTGTTTTGTCTAGCACCTCATACTCTAAATATTCATCCAGTCATAATCTGGCCTTGCCGTCGCCCTCAAACTGCGAACAAACGTGATTCTCTTAGGCTCCGCTTGGGCCGACCACAGGAGCGCCTATGAAACGCCGCGGTCCTCCCCTGCTGGGTCGAATTCGGTTGGCCTGAGGAGAGGGATGTCCGCACTCTCTATCTTGTTGGCGGTCAGAATGGTCTAAGAGGATTTGGAGAGTAGAGTATGTACAGTCTATTGGGGCCATTTATTCACAGGTCCTTCTGGTTCTTTTTCTGCCTGATCTGAATGTAGCGCGACTCGTTCTCAAGGCGCGCGTTGGTCTCTGCGAGCTTCTTGCGCTCCTCCTCGGCCACGCGACGCTCCGCTTGGTCCTTGGCGTCCTGGTACTTCTTCCGTAGCGCACCAATGATCGAGTCGTTCGCGGCGCTCGCAGTTTGGTCAACACCAAGGCGCTTGTTGATTTCCTGCTGCTCCTCGGGCGTCACCATAGGTGCCAGTCCAAGGTGGCTGCGCAGCGCCTTGGACTTGAGCACGTTGGACTGGATGATCGAGCAAACCGAGTTGATGAAGAAGTACCAACAGACGCTGGCCGGCAACGACATAGTCAAAGGCACAGCTATGAATGGCATGTACGTGAACACCTTCTTCATCACTGGCGACACCTGCGCAGCGCCGGTCTCTCCACCGAAGAACTTAAAGGTCATCGCATAAAAGACGGCCGTCAGAATTTGCAGGCCACAGTAGGGATCGGCCGCAGCAAGGCTCTGGAACCACGCCAGCCCTTGAGTCGTGAACCCCTCGACGGGGACGTGCGACATGCCGCGCAGGGCGTTAAAGAACCCCAGAAAGATGGGCACACTCAGTAGCGGCTTGGCCATGTTCAGCACCTTGATGTTGTTGTCCTTCATCAGCTTGCGGCGAGCAATCATGCTGTCCTGTATCTCTCGCTGGTCTGTAGCCTTCTTCGTCTTCTCCATGATCTCCGTGAGTTCCGGCTTCACTCGCGCCATCTTCGCCGCCGCGTCCGAAGATGACAAGTACAGAGGCAGCATCAGCGACCGCGTCGTCAGCGTGACTGCCAGAATCGTCGCCCACCATGGCCAGCCAGTGTAGACGTGTGTGTATTCCATGATGTGCTGAAAGACGCCTTCAGGCCAGAACCATGACTGCGCGAGTCCTACGCTCTGAAAGTAGCCAATCTGATCTGCAGGGACCTGTGCAACCTGTGCAACCTGTGCTGCCACGCCCTGCGCTGCGTCTGTGGCACTTTCACTGACCTTACCGATCTCCGAAGCGATTTCAGACTTGTGCCGCAGGCCGAGCGTCGTGGCAGGGCTGCGCATAGCGAGCGCTGGGAACCGCGCAGACGGGCGATAAAGCTGCCGGCGGGCTAGTCCTACGCCACAGCCTAGTTGACGAGCCAGCATGGTCGAAACTGAGACTTAAATAGGGGTATCGCCTTGACTAGGTGCGGTCTACAGTGAAATAATATTTCACTCTCCAAGAGAGGTGCGGGCAGGGCGGGGGCAACGCCTTACCCGAATGGGCCTGGCGTGAGAGTAGCTGCGTTAGTGAGTTAAGTATACGTGTAGGTGCGAATTGATAAAACCCGAGCGCATAATCTTAGGATATCCCTTGAATAAAAAAAGCCTCGCTAATACTGTACATATCAGTGGCCGAATTGCTCGAAATTGTTCGAGCGAGCATCAAGTTAGCTCGACAACATGTGTCCAACAGCCTGGCCACATGATACTGGCACCTTTGAAACGAGTGTAAGAACTACATCCGCGATCCTCAGGTGATCGCGCGTATACGCAGTGTTGAACAGAGAAGCGAGGATTTCACCCGGAGCCTCCTCCTTTCTTTTGGACATGAAATGCTAAGAAGGGCATCGCCAGGGTTCAATAGAGTTTATGGCAGCCTCGTATATGCACTGACACCCAAAAACGGCTTCAGCAGAAGCGCTACTTCAGCGGCGGCGGCGCAGCCCTCCAATGCCAAGATCAATCGGTTCCGAGAGCTGCTCGAATCCGCGAACCCGCTCGAGGTATATGCGGCCATAAAAGAAGCCAGCGCCGGAGGCAAGAAGATACCCGAGGTCGCCATGAAACGGTTGTATGAGGCCATCGAGTCATCGCCTAGTCCCTTGGAGATGCACCTTTTCGCGAGCCTAGTCACTGTAGAACAGCTGGGAACTAACCAATTTACGACGAATGCCGAAAGGCTGATACGTTTGCTAATCGCGCAGCGAGACTGGGAGCCTTGCGTGGCATTCATAAGAGAGCTCGAATTCGTCAACCAAGGCCAGGTGCATCTCTCTTACGATACCTTGGAAGCACTTATTCTTTCGGCGAAGTGGCACGGTGACCTCGAGATTGCTCTTCAGGTAGCGAAGGTCTTGCACTCGACGTACCAGTATATGAGCTCACGTACGTGGGGACTGGTTCTGCAGCTGGCGCTGGACGTCCGAGACTATCACGGCCTGAAATGGCTGCACAAGTCCGCTCTGGTTCCGGGGCTTCTCGTACCTGATGATAGCTCCTACCTTCGTATTGCGTCTGTGGCCGCTGAACATGGCGATCTGGCGCTATGCGAGTGGGTTTCACTGCGAATGCGACGACGCCAACGCGCGCTGCAGGTCGAGTCGGAGGCGGATACCATGAAATTGTACCTATATCTCATCGAGGCAGCAGCCAGAGCCTCCTTGGTCAATCCAAGTCCAACGGCGCCCGGGTTTTACGTGGTCACCCGATACCTAGCCAGGCTGGGCCCGCTTGCAGGTCAGGTCTCGGTCAAAGGACTCCCGCAAACCGTTGAGGCCATTTCTGAGCAGTCGAAAAATCAAAACGCCATGATGAATGTGTTTGAGGCTCTGTGTGCAGATCCTAGTGCCTGCAATCAAACTAAGGTCATATTCTTCAATTTGCTGCTAGCCGCGAAGCTGAAAACCGGTGGCTCGCTGGCGGAAGAGTCCCGACTCGCTCGTGAAGCCGGAGTCGAGTTCAGCGAAGACACTATACTTCTGCTTTTAGAGCTGGCCTATAAACGGAAAGAGGAGAATGGGGACCTCGAAGCAATCGCGGCGCAGCTTCCCACACCGCGGGTATTAAAACGCGCGAAAGCGCTGGCCGCTCTCAAGTCAGGAGCCAGGCGGTCCTAATAGTACATAGTTGGCTCCATAAACATCCTATTTATTGTCTACTTATGTTAGTCTGATTAGACTTGGGAGCGAGTAACAAGATGGAGTTCTTGCTAAGGAGAAATTTATCGGGTTTGATGAGGTACTTTGAAATGGGTGCGACTGACGGACCTAATTCCGGTGAGTTGGGCATAGCTGACGCGGTCTCAGGCGTGGCGGTCGTTTTTGTTGATGTCCCACGCGGTCTTTATTTTTGGGCTGCAGAACCCTCGACACCCAGGTAAACATCGTCCAGGCGTGCAGTCTCAGACTCTCACATTCTGCACTCTGAGAGTGCTGCAAGTTATCCCATGGCGCCTAGCAGCGCCAGAATCCGGACGTTTGTGAGGGTGAGGCCATTCAGCGAAGAAGAGCTGCGTAGCAATTCCCCCGCACACGCCGTTGTTCGGTGCATCGGCCAGCGCAGCATAGTGTTCAACCCATCAAGCCTTAAGTGCGTTGCACCCGTGGTACGTTTCTCGACGGCCAGAGGGCGGCAGAACTACAACCAGAAGCATGAATTTGACAGCGTGTTCTCTTCTAGCGCGAGTGAGGACGAGGTATACGAAACAGTGGCTTTACCGCTCCTGAGAGCAGCGATAAACGGGGCAAACGCATCGATGTTTGCGTATGGTGCAACTGGGTGTGGCAAATCGCACACGATCAACGCCATTCAGGATCGTTTATCGGTGGATATCATTCGATTCCTGCATGACAATCGCGAGATAGTCAACCTCAAGATGACCTACTTGCAATTGTACAACGAGAAGATAATAGATCTGCTGCCTAGCGCCGAAGGGAGACCTTTGCATCTCGAAATACGCGACACCCTTTCGAACGGTGGGGTCAACATCTCGGGTCTAGCTGAGCACTTCCCGAAAAGTGACGGAGAAATTAGAGACTTATTTGCTCGCGGCAACAGAAACCGCATCATAGCCGCCACTCAGGCCAATGCCAACTCTTCAAGAAGCCATGCGGTGCTCACTTTCACCTTCGAGATACGCAACACAACTTCCGAATTTTCAAGAACGTCTTCTCTTACTATCATTGATCTCGCTGGCAGCGAGCGCGCTCAGTCCACTCGAAACAGAGGCGAGCGTCTCAACGAGGGGGCCAAGATCAACAAATCACTCCTGGCTCTAGGAAACTGCATAACCGCACGCGCGCAAAAGCGACAATTCATCCCATATCGTGAGTCCAAGCTCACGCGACTCCTTAGGTTCTCACTCGAGGGTAATTGCGACACTGCCATGGTTGTTTGTGTTTCACCATCCCTCAAACATTTCGACGAGACCAAAAACAGCCTTGAGTACGGGAGAAGAGCCGCCTTGATCTCTCACAGTATGGTAAGAGCAGCCGCGCACGGCGTAAGCCAGCGCCAAAACATGATAAACGAGCTCGAGTCCCAGGTGGCAGTGCTGGCTGGGTGGAAGCGAGACGTCATCGGTAAGTTTACGGCCCTTCTGCCGGAGTTGAAGGCCAACATCAATAAACGTGGAGGCGCTCGCGAGCTGTCGGCAGAGGAGTTTGTTCAGGCAATCTTGGACACGCAGGGCAGGCCAAGCCCCTCAGATGCGCACGATAGCGATCTCAATCTACTGGCTCGAATGAGCTCCTTGGGTAAAACCACCGATGCTGTTGACCAGCTTTCCGTCATGGACGATGTCACAATAGATGGAGTCAGCACAAAAGACTCTCATTTGATAGCATCGCCCGAGCCCTTTTCGCCGCTGAAGCGTAACCGAAGAGACGTTTCAGCCATGCATTCCAGGGGAACCATGCTCAGCTCGCCACAAACAGTCAAGCGGCTTCATATTTAAGATACGTTGAGTCTCGACTGTGATAAGCGTCAAGGGCCCTTGTTTAAAGAGCTCCTGGGGACGGCACAGACATAGGGTGCTCAACACCCCTCAATGTCGGCAATTTTGGGAATTTCATGCTTCGAATTGGCCCCCTCGACAGTGGGCCGGAAAACCACTCTGGGGGTTTGGGCGCGCTAACGGTTCTAACATACCCATTAACGGTGGATACACTACATGAATCTATGCTGACGCGTAACTATCCATACTAGTTGCGAGCTCTATTTAATGCATTCTTTTACTCGTCATATCATGGAATGATGGTGAAATTTTTACTTATTCTTTTCGCATTTGGCATCGCAGCGCTGGACAGAGCTGTCAACAATGCCAGACTCCCCTAATCTCTTCCTAACCTGTTCCCCATAATAGGGTCTTTCGGTTGGACATTACAGCGCAGCGCGCAGCTGGTAACCAGAAAGAGTTCCGCTCGGATGGCTGTCACCTTTTTTAGAGGACACCCTAGCAACGAGCTTCTCCCTCGCGCCGAAATTCTCAAAGCTGTAACCACCGTCTTGTCCAACCCCCAGCCATCAGATGACGATGAGGAGACGCGACACCCCTTGACTTACGGGAGCGATCCCGGCGCGCTGGCCGTGCGAGAGGCCATTGCGGTCTACACCAATAGAAAGAACCCGTCACGCTCACCCCCTACTCCCGACTGCTTGAATCTCACGAATGGGGCTAGCTTCGGCGCTGCTAGCGCGTTGACACAGTGCTGTCCTCCTGGCTACACGAGGTTAGCTCTGGCGATTACACCGACCTATTTTTTGATAAATGACATACTGAAAGATGCTGGATTCGAGGGTCGAATGAGGGGTGTAGTGGAAGGCGACGATGGCATAGACCTCACAGGGCTTGAAAGTATACTGCAGAATGATGCTGAGAAGCATGCAGCCGGCGAGGCGCCAGGCGATCCTCTTCATTTCAGATACGTCTTGTACATGGTGCCCATCTTCAGCAACCCCGGGGGCTACACAAGTTCGAGCACGGAGAATCAGAAGCTTCTTCAGATCGCGCGTAAATACAATGTGCTGCTTCTGTGTGATCACGTCTACGACTACCTCGACTATGGGAGTAGTGGCTTGGTGCACCGATATTTAGTAGCTTTGGACAGAGAGACTCTCCCTCCCGGCTCTCTTGGCAACGTCATTGCAAATTGCAGCTTCTCAAAGTATCTGGGGCCGGGCTTGAGAGTCGGGTGGCAGGAATGCGCTACACCACAACTCGCACACCACTTATCTCAGACCGGTGCCAACAAGAGTGGTGGGTCGCCCTCTCATCTGAATACCTTCGTGGCCAAGGAGTTGATCGCAAACGGCGGCCTTGACCGTATCTTAAGCAACCTGAACGCGACCTATCGTTCTCGCGCCGCGCATTACCTGGCCGCCATGCGCAAGTACCTGCCGCAAGGTACTACTATAAGGGGAGGAGACGGGGGCTACTTTTTCTGGTTGCGATTTCCTTCTGAGTATGATATCAAGGCTATAACTAAAGATTGCGCCGCGAGTGGCATTCGCTTAGCACCTGGTGAGTTTTTCGAAGTCAGCGGCGACGAGAAAGGATGGGGCTCGAGCTGCTTCCGCGTTTCGTTGAGCTATCACGCTACTGAGGAGGCGGTAGGTGCTATACGAGAATGGGGCCTCGTCAGTCAGCGTCACCGCAAGACATGAAAAACCCCTCCAATATCTTAGTCTAAATTACGATTATAGCGTTGCAAATTTGGACACAATTTCTGTCTTAATTCCTGTCCCAATTTCTGCGGACGGCGCTAAAGCTTCTGAGCATACCTAATCTCGTGGGAGCGACAGTAACGAAGCTTACCCACCCAGCCAATCTGGCGAAGAACACTGTATGTCGTTTGAGTTGCGATCTCAATTATAGATCAAATGTCGTCATGAACGGCTCAGAAGCCCTATTATATGAACCATAAGTTGTAATGGCAGATTGGGTCTTCAGAATAAAGATGTATGCATTGCGGCGCCTACTTAGTCTAGACCAGCCTCGCCCGCCGCTTCTTTGGTAAGCCAATCATAGTAGCTTCAATTTTGACAGCTGGGGCTAGCAACCGAGGATGGACGGCTGCTGTGCTTGGGACCTCACCCTGGTGCGCTTAGTGCACTTAGTGTTAGTCAATACGTGAATGAATCAATTTGCTGCCAATACGATTAGTAATCCGATCTCCCAGGATGATGTTTTTGCACTCAAGGCAAGGGAAATGAAAAAGTTGCAGTCATATAATATCATGGGCGAGCAGCAAGTCACCCGTAAATTTTATTGACAGAATATAGCGTGACTGAAGTGATCAAGGAAGAGCTCAATTGCTGCTTCTCCCTCGACACTCTCACACCTCACTATTCTGTGCAAGGTCCTGGTTCACCGCCTGCTCTTATTTATTGTGTCCTAGGGAGGCTTTCATTAGCAAATCCCGAGTGATATATGAGTATGGCGCAGGATCCATCTCAGCATTACCGTCACCTCGGTGATGCTGGGTCACGGTACCATTCTCGACAGGGATCTGCCAGCAGCATTCTTGCGGCCACGACATTCGGGGTTCCTTACAACCCGTCGGCTACGCCGTCTAGTATGTCTGCATACGGCAGCGTGTCTTGGCCGTGTTCACACACCGTGTCCCCTTCGATCTGGTCCCAGAATCACCAGGGGCGCGCTCAGTGGCCCTCCTCGTCTTCGAGCCAGGAACGGCAACCCAGTTATTACGGTAACTACGGGGGCTACGCATACATGCAGCGACCATACGCGTATCCCATGTATGCCTCCTCCCAGCAGCCGCAAATCTCCCATCAGCATTCGATGCCACCCCAGTCTCTGCGGCAAAACATCGATCCGCAAATGCTGATGGTTCCGCCGCCCATGCAGTCCCAGCTGAGCGCGGGCCCACCCCCTCTCCAGCACGTCTCGCATGGGTCAATGGTCGGTCCATACCTGCCTGCGGGCGCCGCACTTCAAGTACCGAACGTCCCCCAGTTCTCGATCCGCGCGCCCTTACAGCCTTATCAAAATATTTCGCCTCCAGATGCCATCTCACCCTCGACTGAGTACGATGTTGCGACCTTTGCGAAATTTTATGTTGCTGTTGCGGCAGGAATCTTTATGGAGGATCTGTCGTCGACAGAGACTGGCTCGTTGGAGCAGTTCATTTCCTCGCTACTTTGCGCCACGCGTCTCCCAAAGTCCACTGCTTTAATGAGCTTTGTTTTCCTGAACCAGTGGAACCGGTCAAGACACTTGGGCCCGCAGAGCTCGAGCTCACGCACTCACATTGTGTGCTCGCTTGTTTTGGCCAACAAAATGAACGACGACAACACGTTCACCAACGCGTCGTGGGCACTCGTTTCGGGCATCTCGGCCCAGCAGATCACAAAACTCGAGCTCGAGTGGTTGGACGCACTCGAATGGCGGCTCAACTTAGACGACATTGGCATTGCTGAATGGAACTACTGGAGGAAATGCTGGGACACTTATGAACGGAACGCAGCCTCGCAGTGCCTTTCAAGCCCTATCTCTATGCATGGTTTGTGGGCTCCTGGAGGCTTTGTTTACGAACCATTCTCTGTCGCAGTGTGCTAATTTCGGAGCAGAATTGCTTTTTAATTCACACACCATATTCGCAAAAAAACTTACGCTAACCCTGTCAACCGAAGCGTTGGCACCCCAGTCATGGAGCCATGCAATACGCATCTTCATTAATCCCACCTTTTTTTATTTAATATTACTACGACCTAATACACAAAATTCAAAGCGTATAAATGCACATGTTCAAAGTACCAAATTTGTTTACGTCTATACTTATTAACCTTATTCATTGCCTCACGTCATTAGGTCATCAGATTAAGAGGGGCAGTAAAGGTGGGGAGGCCTGTTGCCGGCTAGAGCGCCCGAGACGTCACCCCATGCAGCAAGGGTCCATTGTTTTGCTCTAGGTGTGCAGCTTCGCGAAACTGACTGTGCGTATCTCCATTATCATGCCCAATCTCTCGTTTGACGTACGCACAAGGGCTGCTCACATTTTGCCGTTAGTGAAATGCGTCGCCTGGTTTTCATTTTAGCGGCCCCTTACCTCACATTCGTCAGGTGGATTGGGTCTATGCGGTAAAAACGACCACCGCCCCGGTCGAGGTGAGTTAACCCGTACCCCGCAGCCCCGACCTTCACCCTTACCACAAGCTTTATAAACGAAAATCCTCTCCGCGCCGACGGCACTAGATACTGCGCAGGCGAAGCCTGTTATTATAATTGGCACTGGCAGCGATTGATTGAGCACATCACTGCTGCAGACCACGGTGCTTCTAACTAGGCCATCAGTTAGCGCACGTCGTGGCAATTTTACCCCACTCGCCTTCCCCAGAAATACCTAAGCAAGCCCCATACAGCGGGGTCTCGATCACCTTCTCGTGTGGAGAAGTGATATGAGCCAAACTGCCACACCCGCAAGTGCTGTCGCCGCGGCCGGTGCAGTCACAGTTTCTGCACCTAAGCCGGAGCCAATACCGATCCAGAATGTGACGAGTGCACCGGCGAAGCACGATGGAGGCGAGAAACACTCTCACTCCACTCTACACGGTAAAAACAACACAGATACCTCGCAAAGGCCCTACAAATGTGACATTTGTGGTCGTGGCTTTCTGCGGCTGGAGCATAAGACGCGCCACGTTCGAACTCACACTGGAATAAGACCTTATGTGTGTACATTTCCGGGCTGCACACGGCGATTCTCGCGAAGTGACGAGCTGACCAGACACCTGCGAATACACACGAACCGTCAAATAAGAAGAGGCCCAGCACCCCGCGGTAAGAACCTAGCGCCAGCAACTGTTACTGGTAAGAGTGAGGGATCACAGGTGCCAAACGACTCGTCCCCCTCGTCGCCCTCGCACGAAGACATGAGTCAGTCCCAAGTGCAGCAACATCCCCAACAATACATCTATAACGAGCCGGGGCAGTCCGACTCGCTTAGACCAACAGTTTCTCAGGTACCCGCACTTCCAGCGGGCCAGATCTTGTTGGGCTTTTCACAAGGAAACGCTGCGCCTTCTCAGGGAGCTCAGCTCAACGGGTGGGGCCAGCCGGTTCCCATCCCTCTCCAAACCGTTGCCTCTATGCCAACATTGCCCCTAATGAATCAAGACATCCGGCAGCCTTTAGTGCCAGCCATCCCGGTGCTGCCACATTCGGACGCTTCAATGCAGCAGATGCATCCCGTTCCGTCGTTGAGTCAACCAATGACTCCGTATTCCCAAGATTCACACGGTCCCCAACTGAGCACCGCCACGACGCCGGATCTCAAATCTCGGTCGCAATTTGATATACACGCCTTAGCTTCCGCGGCAATTCAGGTTCTGGAACGTGAGCGGCTACAACGTGGTGGCGCAACTGCTCCTCAGCAAAGCTCGGGAGTGTCAAGCTCAGCGGCGAGTCTGTCAAACCAACAAGGTACTCATCCTCGCAGCCCGGACCTGCCGCACACGTACACTCATGCACAAAACGGATCATACACGGGACTTAGTTCTTTGGGTTTGCAGCGAACCCGGTCGATGAGCCGCCAACGGTCGTCACCCCATTTGATGATCACGCACCACCAGACACCGTACGATCGCCCGAAGAGACTCACATCAAGCTCTTCATCGGCAATGTTCAGCATAGGAGGCCACGCGCCGTTTCCGCGCCAGTCGCAGCCCACGACTCCAGCTTCGACGGTGCCGCCTTCCCCGGCCGTCAGTCGTCCTGGGTCCCCCTTGCACACGCCCCTAGTCACGCCCTCACATTCACCACGCCTGGCAGCTCGAGAGCTGCCTAGCTTCCAGGGGTCTGCGATTGACCTCGCAGCCCTCAACCGGCAGAGTAGCTACGGCGACCTGCCAACTTTGCATCACCACTCCGTTCATAACTCGACCTCGAGCTCATCTGCATCATCCCCCGACACTGAAGAGATGGTCCAGCTGCCTCCACTCGAGAACAGACAGCTGCACTCTCTCCCCCATCTTACGGCCCTCACGCCCATAGAGCCTGATGCAAATCCGTCGAAAGCTTCCTCTGCGGCAAACTCTAGAGGGCCTTCGCGGCCGGGGACTCCACCCTCGTATAACAGGATGGAGTTGAGGGGCCTGATGAACCCATGAAGTGCACATACATCATGACTGAACCACACCAGTGGTTCTGCTGTTCAAATAAAGTATAATACCCTTCCATTGTTACGCACCATATGTATTTCTTATAGACGTTTTATTTCATATTTAATTAAGCAAAAGTGTTTCGGTAGTTTTCATCAAGAAGTTTCACTGTATGGGAATCCTCTGCCGCTAGCGCAGAGCTCTCGTTTCGCAGTAGAATCGTCAGAGCAGGTGTTTGTGCCCACAAAAAAAAAAAAAAGATCGTTGATGGGAAGTGGCTCACGTACCCCAGCCTTGGGTAATTTATTTTCGACCCCAAGCCTCCAGGTGCCGCATACGTGCCGCAGCGACGCGCGGGTTACGAAGTATGCGCACATGGAGCCATGTCTGCTGAGCTCATGTAGGTTCGCTGCAACATGTGGAACTTCTGTCAGCTCGGCTTTGGTGTGTTAAAAATAGATGGCTGGTGGGGTAGAGTAGACCGGATGTGGGCTGGGGTTTCAATAGTTCGGACTAGCCACCCCCTTAGGATAGTATATTTAGAACGGGCTTTGTTTATAAATACAAATAGGCTCAGATCGGGACAGATTGGCAAAACACGCTGCAGTTGTAGCCTAGCGATCTTCTAGACATTAAAAAGAGGTCCTTCGGAAAATCATAATGGGTGTCGGGCGCGCACTTTACGTGCTCATCTTTCCCCTTGTGTTCACGGTCTTAGGACTTGTCCTGGCGATAGTGACGTTCTTTAGTGGCTACAAAGACGCGACAGGGCTCAAGCATGTGCATTACATGACTCTAGACATGAGCAATCTGACGCTGGGAAATCAAAAGCTGTCCTCGTTCCTTTCCACAGAGAACATTCATCCTGTTTACACAGTGGCCACTAATGGCTGGTGTTACGGGCCCTCCGTCAAGAATCTGACAGCTTGTGAGACACCCAACATCCCGTTCTATTTCAACTTTGAGGAGGTGCTCGAGAAGGCTGGTCTTTCAAACGTTGCGGATCTGCTTCCCGCGAAAATTCATAACTACAACACGCTGTCGAAAGACGCGACCTACGCGATTTGGGCCTGCTTTCTGGTCGCTATAGTTCTGGCCTTTTTCACCTTTGTGTGTGGTTTCTTTACAATGTGCTCGCACGTCTCTGGAAGATTTGCAGAGTTCTTCGGCATCCTGGCCTTTATTGTTTCCCTTATTGGCGCTGGCATCGCAACAGGGGTTTACGAGGTCTACACCAAAAAACTGAACGAATTCGGGAATGAGTTCGGTTTGAAGGCCACACTGGACACGCCCGGACTCGGATGCGCATGGGCGACCGTGGTCGCATTGCTGATAGCAGACATCCTCTACATTATCGCGTCGTGCTGCTGCGTGCAGACACAGACGAAATACGTCCACGTGCCAGAGAAGATGGACTACTCTCCCTACTACTACAACCGTTAGAGCGCATGCGCGCGTCCTTCTTTTATTTATCTTATTCTTATTAGTATTCATGTAGATTGCATATTTTAGCTGAGCTAGTCTGTCCTATCTCGAGAATATGCACACAAACGAATGAATAGAGAGGCAAACGCTTCTCGTTAGACTAGCGAGGGTGGGTGGTGGTACTTCCCCCCCCCCACCCCGCCATTTATTCACGAACCCGCCGTTAAATTGACGCACTCACTGATACCCTAACATCTCTGTCTCGATCGACGCGTTCGCGTAGGCGGGAAGGCAAGGAACCGAACCGCTGTCTCGAAGACGCGCGGAGGAGAGCTCCCTCTATATGGGCATACTCTCCGAGTCCATTTTGAAAGAGCAGAGCCTGGGTTACCTATGCACAGGGGACCGCGCTTTAGATGACGCTCTGGCGTCTGCGCACCAGAGCTCTGACACCGCAGCAGACGAGGGAGCTAGTGGCCATCTGCTCAACAGAGGCATACCCTCTAGAGCGCTCACCGAGCTCAGTGGCCCGCCAGGCAGTGGCAAGACATCATTGTGGCTCTCGCTCGTGAAGGAAGCGCTAAAACGAGGACTATCAGTGCTATACATTTCTTGTGACTACGACGTGTTTCCCTTTGCCCGAGCCGAGCACCTCGAGGGATGGAGGCCGGAAAGGTTCAACAAGCGCATTGATCAGTGCTACATAGATTCGCTCGAGCGCTTTCTGACGCTAGAGCTGGCCTGGTCGAGATACGCTATAGTCGTCGTAGATCACTATGAGAAGCTTACCCAACTAAGCAAGGACCGAGAGTCCCAGAGCCGCGCCGCAGACGCCTGCATAGCGAAGCTGAACTCGATGGCCGAAACATCGTGCGTGGTGGCAACCTCTGGGTGCATCAAGTATCGCAACGAAGAAGACTGCTCGCTGCTTGCGCCAGCCACGATCAGTGCCGCCCAGAGACTTGCCCTCAAGGTCCGCTTGATGTGTTACAAAGACGTCTCAGGCTGCTGCGTGCTCTCAACAGGAACAAGGTTCAAGGTGTGTGAATCGGGCTTAAGATCTATAGAACGCAAGCTAGCTCATGCTGTTCCTCTACATATACTGGCTAGCAGAAGACGCGTCTCGCCCCAGAAAGACTGCTCTCCACAAGTACTGACGCCACGACGTCCACAGAACCACGTTCGGTTGCCTGAGGAGTCTCCGGTCAAGCGCCTAAAAAGCTCTTTCGGGGAAGAGCACTTTACTCTTGCTGCGGCACGCTCGAATTTCGACTCGGTATATCTTGATCAGCGGGCCCCCAATGCCTCGATCCCTAATTCGAGCTCCATTAATTCAGCAGACCAGCCATCGCCAATGGAGCCTGATAACGCCAGCCACCCCAGAGCGACTGACCCTAGGGTCACCGTTACCCCAACCCCTACGGACAATCTAAACCACGGAGATGCTACTAATGCACTTCAGCACTAACGAGACCACGACCTTAAGGAAATCAATTGATATAATGTGACATGCTAATGATTTTGGGCACCCAGAGCTTGACAGTGTTGCACGTCAAACTCAACTGATGGCGTTGCAATCGTGTCCAATGTGATCGACACGAACAGCGGTGGCTGGGCCTCCCTTCTCAAAGCGGTGCATGTGGCGGTTTGAAGAGACCTTATGCGGCTGCATATGCATCTGCACACAAGAAATTGCTGATGGCAGGCCCCAGCCAGAAAGCGACGCTTGCGACCGTAGGCTATATATTTCGGACATTGCCTGCCGACCGATAGTGGAACTACTTCTGCGATTCAGCCAGCTTACCCTGTACAGTCTTTAATACCTCGCAAATGTTGTCCATCCTATTCTCCGCGAGCTTGGCGTCAGCATTCAACGTCACTCAGACTCAATTGAATGTGACCACAAAGACTGAGGTCGTCACCGCCTACACGACCTTCTGCCCACACCCCACCACGTTCGTCGAGGGCTCGTCAACGTACATCGTTACAGAGCCTACAACATTGACGGTCACTGACTGCCCATGCACGCGAACTCACACGTACTCAACTGCCACTGTGACTGTTTGTCCTAGCTCCTCGGGTTCGGGCATCCCTGTCAATGAGGCACCCCGAGCGACGGGCTCGCATGCCCCTCCCGCGCTAGCCAATGGGGCGTCGCGCCACGGCCTCTCGATCGCCGCGGCTGTTGGCGCCGTTGCGGTCGCCGGCCTCCTCTAGTAGCGCCAACCTTCGTCGAATTATTTATAAAACTACACCTATGTTGATGATCTACGTTTGATTTTAGCCAAAGGCTCTCTAATGATTGATCAAGAGACCGATGTGGTCTTTCCCAGATCGTGGAGGGAGCCATAGTTCTTTGATGCTTGTGCGCCCAAATCTCTTTCGAACGCAAGTCCGTCTGTTGTCTTGCGAATCCTTATTTTCTTTGCACTTACTGTTCGCACAACCTTAGCAAACAGACAATTCCGTGCCATCTCATAACACGATGCTGCTGGCGAGCAGCTAAAAGAGTCCGAATGGGCATTCTCAACTAGTCGTGTGAATTTTACAGCCTTCAAGCCTCAGTTGTGGGCCAGCTTCTCATAAAAAATCATATAAGCAGATCGCGACCCACCACCCTCAAGCACATCTCTTCCTAGGACCTCAGAGCTCTGTACAGGAATGACTTGCTCGTCGTCAATGCTATACCACTGATTCTTGACTTTGACGTCTGCAGTATAGTGTCCACGGGTCGCACTGAGCCCATGATGGTAAATGACGCCGATAGGCGCATATGTGACTTGACCCTCGCCGTTGCAAGTCAGTGTAAGCGCGTTCTCAATTACGATGGGCTTGGTGATCTTGCCAAATTCAAAGGAATCTCCATGGCGGATGAAGGTGAATCGCTTCAAGTGCACAATCAGAACGGGTGGGAGAGAGTCGAGTTCAAGGTGTTTGACGGCAGGGACTGAGCCCACAACAAGATGCTCTTCCGCGAATACGTTTGCAAAGGCGTTTTGAACATTGTCAATGCCTGGTCCAGAGATGTCGACCGGGATCTGCTGGAACGGCTCGGTAGTTACACTAGGTTTACCTCCTTGCTTCACTAGGACGCTCTTGAATCTTCCGCCAAATAGCTCCTCGATTGGGTTGTCGAGGTCCTGGTGTCCCGCATGCTGGGTATCTACTGCTCGATTCTTTTGGCCAACTTCCGTCCAGCCGTTGTCAAGCACGGAGGCTTCTGCCAAGAGCTCGCGCTTTGCACTCAGTAGATCGTCCTTCTGATCTTCAGCGGTAGGCGACGTTTGACGAAAGTTGGTTTCAAGTACATCTAAAAGATCACTCAGGAACTCCTGTGAGTCCTCTTGGCGATCTCTTTCGACATGAAATTGAGGCTGACCGCATATCACCTCGTAAAGACCCTCGCCACTTATAGCGCGGCGGCCCTCTTCCTGGTCATATAAGAAAAAGAGGCGTGTAAGTGCGTTTAGTACAGGATTCTGCTCGTCGTGGGTTGACAAAGGGACGTTCAGCATGATGTTTTTTATTAGTGCGTTGAAGGGTGAACAGTGAATGAGAACTTGCAGAACCGAGTTGAAAAAGCACATGTTTCTGGTATTGTAAAGCCCACGAGGACTGACAAACTCTTGTGCTGTATAGTCGTGGGTCATATACACTCGGTATAGTGATTTCCCGCTTTTGGATGTGAGCAGATGGTGGTTCCATGGTAAACTGGGCTCTGACGTTGGAAGCGAATGTAAGTCGTCTTTCACGCCATCGTCATTGGGATTGCGGCATCCTTCCAGCTCGTTGATCCCAAAACCTTCCGCGCACATTGGTATCAGCTCGAGTTGTCCGCCAATAGATACTGTGGGCATTACGGGGTAGAGAGTATCCGAATCTGAGTATTTGTCGCCATCCTCTTCATCTCCAGTGGGTGGAAAAGTAACAGGTTGGTCCCACTTGTGCGACTTTCGCTTCAATGCTGGCCTCATGTGGGGAACTACATGCCACAATTCCCCAATCAGAGGCCTTTCGACAGCCGCCTGCGACATTGAAGCTCAAGCCTGTGTGCAAGATCCCAGTTTTCAGGGCTACTGTACTTAACTACTATAGGAGATACTTCACTGCGTTGCACTGCATATGTAATCAGACGTCTGGAGAAATTCATCTTAATCATGCTTAAAAGAGAGAGGACCATCGTAGTCATGCTTGGACATTAAATAGTGAACATCCGAGATATGCACTCAATTGTCTAACTATTACTCACAAACATGATTGATTGAGCTCGATTTTGCGACCTAGATTTCAGCGAGGACCATAAAGGTTAATTAAGACAAGCTCGTCTAATGAGACATTACGTCGCTCGATCTGGGAACAATCGAAAACAGGTAGCTCACGCTCTACCATGTAGGCCGCCAGCAGATGCTGGCAGGTTCTATCCCATCTACAACTTGGTGTCGCAACACTGCTCACTTGGTTCATAAAATCGTCACACGGGCAACTCCACAATTTGGTAGACACGACGTATCCATCCATGACATATGTGGTCATGTCGTTACTGTCGTAAACCCTGGCAAGCCCGCTCTCAACTAAGTCGATACTATGAAGGAACTTTTGTGGAAAAATATAAGACAATGTGACTAGAGTTTTTGTTTGAGACTCGGACACTTGCAGTTCTTTCCCATAGGCCACAATCCTCTTCTCCCTCGGAGACTCTCTTAAGCTATCGAAAAGGTCATCGATCAGCATAGACTACCTTGCATCTGCTTGGTATGGCGCCTAAGTGTCAATACACCAGGTAGCGATCACAATATGTTGCTTACTACTCAAGTGATAAGGTGATCCGTATGCTCTTCGCACTTAGTTAGTTGGGTCCATCCAGGAGTTTGGGCTAAGCTGCGAACAATTGGGCTGTCTCAACAAAGCTTCACTCTTTGATAGGCATTTCGGGATTACACTTTGACAAAAGCATGCTAGTCCTCACATAATACCTAGCACCGCCAACTTAATCACAGCATAAACTGTAGATATCCAACCTGCCAAAAGGAAGAAGGAAGACGAAGGTTGGAACTTAACAATTGCCTTTGCTACTTTGTCTATTTCGGGCGAGAAGCTTTCTAGAACTCAAATAAAGAAATGTTTCAGCTCGCAACCCGTTCCCCACAATTGTTTATTTTGACTAGAATATAAAGACGAGAGTCTCGATGGAGACTCCATTAGAGTGAAGCAGTACCTGTAAGAATGAAGTGCGCCTCAATTGTCCCTCTAGTGGCAGGATTGTTCCTAGCTGTGGTCCATGGCGAGTTTTCGTTGCAAAGTCAACTCACGACATATTCCAATACTCTGTTGGACCAGACGGTGTATGTCCTTCCCACGAGTGACCCATCTGTGACCCAGGCTGAGACCACCCATACTCGAGTCAGCTTGAGCAGCCTGCTTTCTACTGCTTCAGCAGGTGCGGTTCCGCAAGCTTTAACCAGCTCTCTCCAAACCCGGCCCACGTCTGATGACCAGGAAGTTGCAAGTGCAACTTCGACCGAAGCGGTGCAAAGCCTCAATGCGATGACATCCACACCACCGAGTTCATCTGTCGCCTCTCGGATTTGCTCGCCACCGCACACCGAGTGGGCCTCGCAGATCAATACCGTTACGTACTACCGTACTGTCACGCGGGAAGTACTACTCACCCACACGGTGGTGGTGTATCCGAACGTTTCGCAGGCAGCGCACTCCACGAGCTTGGAACGCACGCTCACGACACCTGCCATTACTCACGGTGTGAACTCAATGAATCTCGTAAGTGCGTCCACCACTCTTGAGTATACACCTTCGAGTCCTGCTAGCATCGTGCAGCTTGCATCATTCAGCCAGCGCAATGTCACCACTAGTGTAGAGGTCACAGCAGGGTTCTCTTCGCTGCGCCATTCAGTCTTGGGACTGCAGACTGGCCAGCTACCGCCGGTTGAGACAAGCCACCTCTCTAGCAGTACCGCACTTGGTGCAACGCGGTGCACCGTTCACGAGAGCTCAACGGCTTTCACACCGATCTCTTTAGCGACGCCAGTAGGTGCGTCCGGGTCGAATCTGACCGAGGCTCCTAAGTCTACTAAAAGCGCCGTCGCAACTTCGCAATTGAAGAACCCATCGGTCACTTATCAATGCGCAGCGGTAAACTCAGACGACCGGATCCTGTTATGCGCTCAGAACCAAGGCAGTACTGCCTCTATGTGTTCTAGAGGTCTGCTGATAATTACTATTTACTCTTGTCTGACACTGATGATCTTGTAGAAATGAGAAGTTTGGCATCGCTCTTCTACCCTGAGAAGCTCTGAGTCCCTCCTTCAACCATTTAAGCCATTTGGGAGCTGGGTGTTTAAAATGGCATAGAGAAATAAAATACATACACACAAATTTACTGCTAGCGACGTCCCAAGTCGTGACACAAGACTGCTTGCCGGAGGACACGCCAACACCTCATCCAAGATAGCCTTCGAGAGTGAAACGCCCATACAGTGAGAACCCACTTGAAAGAGCTCCTTGTAAGTACTCATGCTTCGTTCTTTTCCTTTCTCCTATCCTCGCGTTTTGCTTCTTCTTCGAGATCGGACCAGTCGGCGCCCTCATCCTCGGAGGGATCTGCTGAGCCCTCACTTTCGTCCTCATCGAAATCGCTTCCACTCGCCTCCTCGGAAAATTCGTCAGACTCTTCCTCCGCGTCTACGTCACTGGCTGAGAATTCCTCGTCGCCTTGTTCATCCTCTTCTTCAACTGCGTCTTCCGCATCAGACGCTGGGGCCTCAGGGTCCAGGAAGGACCAGCCGCCATCATTCACGAAAAATTTGTTGGGAGACGAATTGATTAGATTCATTACCTCCTTCCAGTTGAAATTCAACTCTGCTTCGAAGAAAGGTATGTCGACTTCGTTCAGCCAGGACTTGACGCTATCCAGCTGTGTCATTGGGACACTGTTGATTTGGGTGACCGGCTTTTTGTAGTCCTTGTATACAAATACAATGTCAAATTGCTTGAGGCCAAATCTGACACGTTCAAGCACAGCTAGCTCGACCTCAGCCAAGGTCACAACGAAAAATGGCGTCTCGGATAGCTGGACCAAGCAGTTGGTTGTGGGTTGCATGAACATATTTGCCCTGAACGGAACGCCGTTGAAGCCAAGCTCCCTGAAAGGTATGTCGACCTCGAGTTGACCCTGGCTAGCTTTCGCAATTTCCTCCGCGAAATTATAGAACTCCCTATTAAGCCTGACGCGCAATTTGCGTTCTTCCTGCTCCTGTTCCAGTTCGTCCTCATCGCCGTAGCGATACCGCCTCTTACGATGACCAGTGTCGTCGGCAGTCATATCGGTTGCGTCACGGTAGAATTGAATGTCCTTTGTTTTCCTCTTGCCCACCATGATTGGGTTCTTCAGGTGGAAATGAATCAGGGTTATAATTTCGTGCTCGTTAGACTGGTAAAACAAGTGCTCCACGTTTGAGAAAAGGACCTCTACGGTCTGTTCTCTTATAGGCGAGGAAAATCGAACACCGTTCCGATGGATCTCAAGACCTCCTGGGATGCGCTTCCCTTCCGGCATGGGCCTTACGAAGACTTGCTCGAGTCTGGCAGCGCGCCTATCCTTCGCCTCAATAAGTTTTTCCTGCTCCACTACATCCGCAAGTTGCTTCCGTTCGTTTTCACGACGTGTGCTCTCTTTCTTAAGATCCTGGATCTTCTTCAGGGTCTCTCGCATGCGTTCACCGTCTCTACTTCGGAGAGTCAGACTCTTCAAAAAGTGAGCTTCGGGGTTGTCGTATGGAACGTCATCCCTCTTAGCAAGCGTACTATCCGGAGAGTTGAAGTTGAGTCTGAGGTAAACATACTGACCCTCTTCGCTGGCATTGCCACTGCGAAATGTGTTGATATGAAAAGGGACAGGCCTGCCATTGATCGGTACGATAATCGAGTGAGCGCGACTGTCTACGGAGATTCTCAAGGACCCGATTTTCGGTAGCTGAGCTTCTCTTTTGTAAGACTCGAACTTTCTGAAAACCGGTCCCGAGTCCTGAATATCAGCATCTTCGGTATTCGCGTACTTCTGAACTCCTTGCTCCTGAAGGCGTCTTTTCAGCTCGGCCTGATGTTCTTCAATGATTCTTTCGGCATTTTCAGCCTGCTCGCGCTTCTCAATCTGGCGTGCGGCACGGGGTCTGCGCGGGCCATCTTTTGTGGCAGCGGCCGCGCCTCGTTCTCGCTTTTGATTAGTTTCGTCGCCACCATCGTCAAGCTCAAACGTGACTTCACTCGAGGCCTTTGGCGCATCTGTGAAAACGATAGGTTCTTCACCAAGAATGCGCAAGGTATCCGCGACTTTCAAGGTATAAGGATCTTTGGCGCCATCAGACGGGATATTGCGAAGCTCAAGAGAGATCTCAACGGTTTGATCGTCCTTCAACAGGTGATCATTCCCCTCTGCGAAAGCAAACTTTTTATCGAAAATCTGAAGGCCAACTCCGTAGCCTGCTGGTGACACCAAGTACTTCAGTAGATCCGAATTTTTGCCCTCAATGAACGCATGTGCGGCCTTCCAGACATCCCCGGAATTAGCGCCAGCCTTTGCCGCCTGAATAGCTCGCCTCTGGGCACCAAAAAGGATCTGATAGTTCGCCTTCTGGGACTCGGTTGCATTCACCATGTACGTGCGCGCGCAATGGGCTGCATAAGTCCGGTAGCTTGATGTAAGTGCTACTCGGATTATCCCGCTTGAGCCCACATTACTTGCATGGTTTTCGTTGACCGTGGGTTGCTCAGCCCAGTCGAGCTCACTGGCATTGAATTCGCTACCGATTTTGAGCTTGGAAAGGAGCTTCATGTTGTCGATTGAGTCCGCTACCGTTTTAGCGAGCGTTGCATTTGGTACCTGACTACCCTCATCGAGAATGCCACCCATTTTGTCGACGAATACCTGGGAAATAAGCCCAGACGCAGCTTTGGACGCCATACGAACGGCACGCAGCTCGCTTTCGTCCTTTATTTCCAGGATTTTGGTAAAGGCAGACGATGCGTCAACCTTCTTACCCTTTCGAGCGTCCGCGCTAGCCAGGAACGCGCGAGCAATGGAGCTCTCTGGTTTATCCTCTGCGAAGACGGCAAGCGAGGCGTCCTCGGCAAGCTTAAGGTGGTTTTGAAGAACATCTTCGAGCATAGCCTCGCAGTCAGCTGGCTCTTTGCCTCGTGTCAAGATTTCCACATCCTCAGACCGCAGCGGTTCGAGATGCTTGGTCTGTTTGGCTGCGGCGATGAGAAAGGTCTTTGTTTTGCTAATCACAATACAAGTGTTCGCGAAAGGCACGCCCAACAGCCAAAAGTGCAGAGTACAGGCGAGTTGCTTTCGCGTCTCTTCGTCGCCCTTGCCTAGAACTGTCACCAGAGCTTGGCTATTTTCTAGATCTGAGTTACTCAGCGATGCCTGAAGCGCAGCAACGCGCCTCTTGAAGGCCGCAACATCAATGTTTAACGACATCAGCGCTTTTTGTAACTTGGAAAGTGGTGGCTAGTCGCGTAAGATCGATTGCAGCCGGATACGCGTGAAGAGGTCACCTGACATGTGGTTTTTCTTCAGCTTACCCAAAAGACGATCGCGAGTGACTACAGGTTAAGCTGGGCTCTTTCGGCGAGCTCGCAGGCCACTTGCACGCCGAGTTTCTTAAATGCACTATAGAATTAATATGATTGATCTGTTACATCTTTGTTCATATTGGAGTTACTATGTTTTGATCAATGGGCGCTATGGAGGCTCAGCCTGTTGGAGACATCTTCAAATGCTATAAGAACTCAGCGACGAGCAACACATGCTCAAGTGAGCATCACAAAACTTGGGTCGCGATGAAGTTTTAAGCTAGTACACACAGCCAGCCCAAGCATATATAGAAGAGCGCAACAGGGTATGCCGCCAAAGCTATTCGCGCTGAGCTGACACCTGCGAAGCCAAGGCCCCGGCGCGCACTCCATACCGCCCACAGGACCAGCAGCGAGGCAGCAATTATGCGTATCCATTTGATAGAGGTGATATGGCTGAACGACGCAGCTAAAAGGAGTGGAAACAAGGAGTATCCGGTGATTGATAGCGCATGGAGGTAGGACACCGTCCCGCCCAGAAGCTTGATGTTCGTGGTGATAGTGGCCTGTCCCAGCCATATCACCGAGAAGATGACCGAAAACGTCTGAGACTTGCTCGCAGAAGCTCTTAGACTCACGACAAGGCTGATCAGCAAACAAAAGATCAGGGGGCCCCACAAATCCCACTCATGCCGAGCTGCGACTTCCTGCTGCTTCCAGCCAACTGTCTGCAAAAGCAAATGTCCGAAAGACTTCAAGTCACGCGTTATGGTAGCCAAGACCGGCTCGTCAAGCGTGTCCCCTCCGGTAAATCGCCTCTGTTCGAGTCGCTGGCCGTCGCCGATGGTTTGAGTCTGAGGGGGCTCGTGGAGCATGCGTTGTGAGGGCGCTGGATTATCGGGCTCGATAGAGTCATCATCAATTTCGAAATCGTCATCAATTATATTGTGGTCCGCCATCTTCAGGACCTCTTCAATATAGTCGGGCTGGTAGATGGCCTATTGCATGGGGCGCGCTTGGGATCGTAGTCCAGCACGCCATACGCTTAAAGTCCGAATAGCCGTGATAGCTGGTGAGGTGTTTCAAATATTGGAGAATGAACCTACCTTATTTTAAGTGGACGCGAGGTTGCTTTTGTATAGACAAGCTTTATACCCGACAAGTTTTAGTGACAGCCCTCACTTCTATATCTTATCACTTTGCCATTGAGTAGGAACTTATATGATTATACACAGAGAATTAATTTTTCTTTCAAGCACAGCATCTGAAGACGTATTTTGGGCGGGAACGAAGGTAATCCAGCAGTTCAGATTAGCAGATTCAAGAGAACTCCTAGGCGCTCGATTGATGACATTGGCTCAGCGAGAAGACTCCTCATGGCAGACAGCTTAAAGGGCCGTGGCAACACAAACTGCAGCAGAACTCATTGCGTATAACGGGCGCGTAACAAGCTTCTTAGTGCCTATAGATCATAAAAAGTAGGCTTCTCGAGTATAAATGAGCTCACAATAAATAGTACGTCGGTATTACGCGATGTGAACGGATGCCGCTCTTCGATGGTCAACCAGCCCTGAGTTACATCGATCAGCGGCTCGAGGGTGGCTTGCAAGGGAGATGCGGCGGGCTGTCCAGACCGGATGGAGCCATTCTGCCTCGCTCCACTGACCGAGAACGGTTTCTTCCGATTACAAGAGTAAGCTCTCCATTCTCGTCATCCTCGCTGCTGCTGCTTGATGAGGATGATGCGCCCCAAAGGTTATCTGTGTCGAGTCTTGGGATCTCCAGTTCAGGGAGATGGGGCTTGATCGGGGAGTGCACCTCAGCTTCGGATGTCACAGCGCTGGCAGACTTGTCACCGAGACTCAATCCCTCCGCCGAGATCTCTCGCGTGACTGAATGCAGTGAATTATCGTCACTCAGCTTCATAGGCATCAGACCGGTCCCTGCGCGACCTCGCGAGACCGAGCCCCGCTCGTTGGACGGCGACCGCGCGCTTGACAAGTGCCTATAACTAGATTGAAGATAACCTCTGTCAGATGAGCTTTCGGATGCTAGAGACTCAGCGTCAGTGAAGCTGACCTGGGAGGATCTCGCTCCGTTAATCTCGGATGTCTCTGGGAAGCTGTAAATGTATGCCTCGCTGGTGCCTGGAGATATTTCCGAGTATGAGGAAGACGAGGATTCGGAGGGCTTTCGAGCTCTTTGCAGGCCATGGCTCAGCCTAGCGGTGCTTTCCAGAGTCTCGACCTTTTTAGCCTGTGTGGCGCTTCCGTTTCCGCTGCCACCGGTGCTTTGCAGCGAGAACGAGGAGGTCGACTGCGTCTGGGAACGGGAACGTGACGAGGATCTCGAGCGAATGTGATTTGCAATCCGAGTCAGTCCTTGTCTGATGCGGCTTTTGATATTCACGCCCTTGACAGCAGCGTCTACCTCTTCTGTGGACACGGAGATCTTGTCCCTTTCCGTTTGGTTCAAGAACGACTTTTGCTGGTCAGGCGTCAAGCTTTTCAGAAGCCACGGATGGTTTTTGGTCTCCGAGATTGTCGGGCGTTTGGTCGGGTCTTTGATCATCAGCTTTCCCAAAAAGTCATTGGCCAGCTTGAGGTCCTCGTCGTCGCCAGGGTCGGGCAAGTGTAGTGCCTCGTTCGCTATCACTCTGAATAGTTCATACTCGTTGTCGGCCTCGAAGGGCAGGTAGCCATAGAGGAGACAGTAGATAGTGACACCGAACGCCCAGACGTCGACTTTGGCTCCGATGGGTGGGGTCTTGCGTTCGCCGTTGTCGCTCACCTCTGTTGGTATGCAGAGCTCTGGAGAAAAGAAGGCTGGCGTGCCTACAGTCTTCGCAAGCTCTAGTTCTGAATTCGCTGAATTTGAAACAGCGTATGAGACTCCGAAGTCCGAGATCTTCACCACGTTGTCGTCGCTGACCAGCAAATTGGCTGGCTTGATGTCGCGATGAATAATGCCATTTGAGTGGAG
Organism: Starmerella riodocensis; assembly: GCA_004124955.1. Classification (NCBI taxonomy): domain Eukaryota; kingdom Fungi; phylum Ascomycota; class Dipodascomycetes; order Dipodascales; family Trichomonascaceae; genus Starmerella; species Starmerella riodocensis. The sequence goes on from NRDT01000002.1 coordinate 236,172, forward strand.
GTACTCGAGGCCGAGAGCGACATTACGAGCGACAGACCGTGTTTGCTCACGAGTCAACACGGGATCGCCCTCAGGTGTTTGCCATTTGATCTCGCCCTTGGCACAGTACTCGAGCACCAGATAGATTTTACGGCTCGACTCGTTGTCGAGCACCTCCAGCAGTCTCACTATGTTCGGGTGGCAGCATTTCTTCAATATGGCAATCTCTCGGTGGATCTTCTCCTCCACGAACGTGCCTTGCGGCCGGCCAAGCCTTGGTTTTTCCTTACGATTCAGGAGTTTGATAGCGACATAGTTCTTCTTGTCCACATCGAACCCCAGTTTCACTCGCCCATGCTCCCCGCGGCCCAGTTCTTTGATAATTTCATAGGTGTTCAGCTTCTTGCGACCGCTCACGGGATTGTAGTCAATTGAAATGCGACGTGTCTCCTTGACTCCCTCCTCGGTGGAGTTTGGTGGGGGGTCCGGATTACGACTATTTGGGAGTTTCCCACCGGCCATAATGCTTTCCTCCGACCGATTTGGGTCCTTGTGGAATTTGTCACTAGGAACGGCAACCTTGGTCTTCCGGATTCGCTCAACAAGTTTAGTGTGGAGGGGGCTAATCGCGGGGTGTGTGGAAACGTTATGGGATTAGTAATTACCTCAAAGGATCGTGAACCTCCTATAGCTCATTGTTAGCTTGGTAGGAGGTAGGGTGCGATCGTACCCAGAAACGTCTTGCTAAGTCAAAGCCTCAAATGGCGCAATTGACACAACGACCTGAGTCCGCGTACTGCAAATAGATAAATCTGGTGTGGCCACTAGCTGTGAGACTTACGAGGTGGCCACTTCCCATCCACGGCGTAATATATAAAAATATTATCAATTCGACCACACTTGAAAACATTCACAAGTCATAGATCTATGTTTCTATGCACAGCAACCGGGCTCGAGTCCTGTATGCTGTCCACCATTTTACGGGGTTGACAATACACTAGAGAATTAAGTAAGGTAGGGCGGCGCTACTCCGTTTCTGTCTTGACGGCTTTGTTCTGACTTTCAGTAGCTGGCGCTGCGTCGTCGGCTATTGGCTCTTCGGCGTCGATTTTGCGCTTCAGCTCTGCCTTTTTGTCGGTTTTGGCCTCCTCAATGGCCTTGCTGATCTCGGGTGCCTGTTCGTATAAGGCCCGAAATTGCTCAGCCGTTAGTGAAATGCCCTTGCGGCCTGGCAACTTCTCGCCGCCCTTGTCGTAGAACTCTCGAATGTCCACCAGCACGCTGTTGCCATACTTGCGCACGGTCACAAACCGCTTGTCGCTCAATTGGAACGACGGATCAGCTTCTTCGTCCCCCATGGCAAACCAAGATCGTTCCAAGCAGAGTCTGGGAAGGAAAAACCACAGGGCAGGGATCTGCAGCCGGCGATGCGCTAGCCGCGTTGCCGAAACTTTAAACGAGGGGAAGAGCAGCGCAGGAGCAGGGAATCAGTAGCGGAGGCGGCCAAGGGTTCGGACCGGCCTGCAAGCCGTGAATTTTGCTAAGAACGCCCGCCGGGCCTAGGATCGCCTATTGGCCACGACATACGCTCTTCGACTGCCAGCGATGAGAGTCTGCTCTTACTCTCTGGAGCGGTGTAGTCTTTGTATAGATATCAGTTTGGACTTAAAAGGCGATCCACGCTTAATATCGCCCCTCCTTCTTCCGCCGCCCCCCGCGCTCTCCACTCGTGGTAGTGGCTCAATGCTGTCCAATCGGTACATACAGCGGAGAGTGGCGAGCTCTGATGCACGGGCATGCTTCGTATGCTACCGGCCAACCACAAACGTGTTGGTGAACGAAGTCCCTGGCGCTGACCACTTTTTTGCCTGCGACTCCCATCTCTCCGACCCGGGCTTTGCCACAATTGACAAGGCGTCGCAGCTGGCCATTGCTGAGCGCGAGGAGCAGCTGCGTAAGATCGCGGCGCTGAAAAGAGAGTGGGAGGAGGTGCAGAGGAAGAAGCAGCAGTACAATGCGAAAAGCACCGACGCGAAGGGCGCTGACGCGAAGGGCACTGACGCGAAGAGCACTGAAGCGACAAAGCCAGACGTGAATAAGGCGAGCAGTCCGCAGGAGCCACCGGCTCTGGACGAGCCAAAGTCCATAAAGCCAGCCTACGAGCTCAACTGGGGCGTCTACAACCTGCGCCTGAGCAGCAAGAAACGAGCTGCGCAGGAGCGTAGGACGAAGGCTATGCTGGAGACACCAGGCCTGTTCCCCGAGGTGCCCAAACACAGACCTAACTAGTGCGAGCATGCGCAACGCCCTGACTTATGGTCCCGGCTGGCATTCGTTGTTTTGAGAGAGCGCCCATATACGAACGTGCTCTCTGTTCAGCTCCTTGGTCAGCCGTTGCATGAGCTTATAGCGCGCGATCATCTCCGAGGTCAATTGCTTATCGAGAAGCTCGACTTTGGCGCGCAGCTCCCAGATCTGGTTTTGGAGGCTGTCGTACGCCGCAGGATGATCGGCGGTCTCTGCCAATGCCTGCGTTGCGACTGTGCTTTGGGAGGCGGTTCTGGCGTCCTCGGTGCCCACGCATTTCTCGACGTGCCTTTTCCAGAAGTTTGCGGTGTAGTACACCGCGCCGCAGACCTCGCAGGAGAGCCCGACCTCGTGCTTATCGAATTTGCGACCGTGCGCTTCCTTGCCGTGCTCCACCAACCGAGAGCTCCTGCAGTACTGCTTATTGCAGCCAGGAATGGGGCACAGGAACCGCGCATCCATTATTGTGCGCTAAAACGATGCACTGGAACCACAATGGAAGTGGATGGACTGTCTGCCAGAGATGCAGATCACTGTGCATATCCTAGCGTTGTTGGGGTAAGGGCGTTGGGACGCGTCGCTCGACTCTGGGAAGACGCCGCCGCCTCGAGATTATAAAGTACGTCGAGGAGCCTTACAAGTCGCGACTAGAAGGACCAACACACGGAGAGGCTCGTTCAATGATATAAAGCATAGCTGCAGCCCGCCAAAATTGTAGGCATCTCCGGGAACCTAATTTTGTACATTAGCCGCTATTTTACATACGAGACATGCGGCGCGGCCGCCGCGAATTATAAATAAAGGCGGAGATGGGAGCCGTCTCACTCATCGAGCCGCCTGACGTTCTCTTTTCAGCTCGCCCGTTCATACTAGCGTCTCCTCGATCCAGTTCTCCCACTTTCCGAGCCTGCCGGCCCGCACGCTTCCGTCGAGCACCGTCACCGCGCTCTCGAGGTCGGCGAACTCGAACCGCTTGCCGTCCACACCGAGGAACTCGCGCTCGCCGTCGTTCCAGTTCGTGTCCTCCTCACTGCTGGGCACGGTGAGACTTTGCGTGTCGCGCAGCTCGTTGAGCTCGGTTTCGAGCGTCGACTGGATGCGCGCAACGGACAGCGCGCTGAAAAGATCGTATTTGTTGGCCGCAATCAGCACGGGGATCAGTCGCGACTCCGTGACTTCGAGCACACTGAAAAGTGGCTTCGCGCTAGCCTTGACCCCGTCAAGTCCCGCGGCGGCATCTACCATAAAGAGCACGGCCTTCACATTGGCCTTGGACAGGTAGTCGCGCACGAAGTGCACGAGCTTATGGTGGCCGGGGCAGTCTATCAGTCGATGCAATGGAGCAAGCGAAAACGAAGGTGCCTCGTTCGGCGCTATGCTGGTGACCGTGTCCTTTGCCTCCTGCAGGTCCACAGCCTCCCACCGGAGGAACAGCGAGGTTTTGCCCGCTCCCGAGGGTCCCAGCAGGAGCACAGTAGGCTGGCCGCTCGCTTTGGCGGATGAGCTGCCGAACCCGAGCATGTTGACTAGACTGGCCACGGCGAGAGCAAGGCCCACCAAGACGGCGACGGCCACCTTCCACTGGCCAGGCTCGAGATGCACGAGACCGCCGGCATCGAGAGCGAGAAGCAGCCCAGTCAGCCCCAGAAGCGCTAAACCCGAGGCAGCAATCAGTCTCATGAGAGCTGTGCGTTTCTGCGTCGTCTTAACTCGATGTGCCAAACGCTTCTGCGCCTTAACTACGAAATGTGAAGACGGACTGCACACGTGCTTCCCTCGCTTCAGCACCTTAAAGGGTACAAAACGGTGCCTTGAGAATGCGTCAGTGCAGCGCGGGACTTCTACCATGACTATATGGGGATAAAGACCATAATTTAATGTTCAGTTCACTATATTCACGAGGATCGTTCCGGCGATACTAATGCGAGAAGATCCTCTCCCTATCCTTTGGTAGAATGAGGACATAGTCTGGGTGTATGGGCAACCGATTTGAAACTTAACAAGTTATAAAGGAAATAAGTTGTAAACGTGAGCGTCCGGCATAAATTGGGCCGACTGGCTAGCGGTGGTCATGTTCGCAGAGGCGCTGCTACACAGCTCAATGCGGCTCTGGAAGAAGAAAAAAAAAACTGAAAAACTAAGCCTAGGATTTGGCATGTAGTGACTAATGGCTTGGGGCTTGAGAAGCTCAACTCTTTTGTATCGACGAGCAGCCACCCCAGTTTCGCGCGCGCCTAGATGTCCACGTTTGGGAAGTTGTTCCGAGTGACCACGTACGGAGAGTCGCACTGCCGGTCCGTCGGGTGCATAGTGGACGGCGTGCCTCCCGGCCTGAATCTCAGCGAGGCGGACATCCAGCCGCAGCTCACGAGGAGACGTCCCGGCCAGTCGAAGCTCACCACGCCGCGCAACGAGGCGGACCAGGTCGCTATTCAGAGCGGCATCGAGCTGGGGCGGACGCTGGGCACGCCGATCGCCATGGTGGTGCAGAACAAAGACCACCGCCCCAACGATTATACGGAGACCGACACGTACCCGCGGCCGTCGCACGCAGACTACACCTACCTGGCCAAGTACGGCGTCAAGGCGGCGAGCGGCGGCGGGCGCTCCAGCGCGCGCGAGACCATTGGCCGCGTGGCGGCCGGCGCCATCGCCGACAAGGTCCTCAAGCTGGCGCACGGCATCGAGATCGTTGCGTTCGTCAGCGGCGTGGGCCACGTCCAGATGGCGCGCGACGCGACTAGCGAGGACTACCTCGAGCTGCTCGACACGATCACGCGGGACCAGGTCGATGAGGCAGGCCCCATTCGCTGCCCCGACGAGGACGTGGCCGGAAAGATGGTCAAGCTGGTGGAGGAGTGCCGCGACGCGAAAGACTCGGTTGGCGGCATCGTCACTTGCGTCATTCGCAACGTGCCTGTTGGCCTGGGCGAGCCCGTGTTCGACAAGCTCGAGGCCGAGCTCGCCCACGCCATGATGTCCATCCCCGCCACGAAGGGGTTCGAGATCGGCTCCGGCTTTGCGGGCACGCAAATGCGCGGCTCGAAGCACAACGACCCTTTCTATTCGGACGACTCCACCGGCCGGCTGCGCACCAGAACGAACAACTCTGGCGGAGTCCAGGGCGGCATCTCCAACGGCGAGAACATCTTCTTCAACATCGCCTTCAAGCCCCCTGCCACCATTTCGCAGGAGCAGCAGACGGCCTCATACACCGGCGAAGCCGGCGTTCTCGCAGCCAGGGGCCGCCACGACCCCAACGTGGTGCCGCGCGCCGTGCCCATTGTGGAGGCCATGGCTTCGATAGTCACGCTGGACTTCTTGATGGCCCAGAACGCGCGCAAAGCGGTGAGCCAGCTCGAATAGACCACGAACGCTCCGCAACCACAGTGTTCTAAACCGATACGCCAGTATCGCTGAAAATAGCCAAGACATCGAGGCATCGGCCCGGCGCCCCCAGCGCGTGCATTTTAATAAGAAAAATCAACAAAATGCTTTCTACTATAGAGGCCATGGAGGCGCCTGCTCGCAAGTGTTTTACGGTCGTAATGTTAAAGATATAAGAAGTTGAGTAGCCACGCGTATGTCACTCTTGTACAGAATTGCAAAGTTAGCGGCGCGAGGCTTGGGGCACCGGTAACAGTTCAGGACCGGGCCGGAGAGGGAAGAGGATGGGGTGGAGTGAGTGAGGGAGAGAGGGGGGGAATAATTCTGTCCTTTTCAGCACACCAGGATTATGAGCAAACTGGGCGCAAGTACTGCAGAGCACACCAGACGTCTAGGAATACACTGTGGTTGGCCTGCACAGAAGGCATCTCAGAGTCCAAAGTCGAACTCGGATCTTCGTTCCGTCAAGCGGTCGCTGAACGGGTTGATGCTGCTGGTGCTGGACCAGCTGGACTCGCGGGACCCGTGAGACTCGAGGCTGGTTTCGGGGCGGAGCACCTCGTGGGCCTCGTCATGCGCGGGTCCTGGCTGCGCGCCTGCTCTCGAGCTCTTCCGCGAGCCTACGCTGGAGTTCGCGGCGATGTCTACGTTGTCGGGGTTGACGACGCGCAGGTTGCGCCGCTGTTTAGACATGAACAGGCGGTTGCCCTCGGAGGACTCCATCATCATGATGCTTCCCGAGTCGTACTCGTTGTGCGGTATGGGCGGGATCGAGGAGGACGACACGGGCAGCCGCACCGACGGCGCGGACCACTCCTGCGGCGTGCCCACGCTGCTGTTCGCGGAGTGCTGGCGCCCAAGCATGTTCTGACGGTTCGGCAGCAGGAACAGGCGTCTCTGGCGGCGTTTGTGCCACCACCACCAGCCAACAATCCCCAAGATGCAGAGGAAAATGATGGGCAGCAGGGTGGATACCACGGCGATGGTGGCGGTGGACGTCGAGTGCGAGTGCTCGTTGCTGTGCTCTGCCTGTGGCGCGGGCTTCGAGACCGACACGGAGTTGGTAGCCGTCCATTTGTTCTGGGCGCCCTCGTTGTACAGCGTGACCGCCGCGACGGACTTCGGCGACGACTGCGAGCCTGAGTCATGCGGGGCGCTCAGCTTGGCTAGCGTCGAGTAGAGCGTGAGTGCGCCGTACGAGATATCGATTTCCGCCGCGTCGCCGGGAGTTGTCCAGCACCAGCCCTGGCTGGCGGAGTTTCTGAGGATGGCCACCGGCGGGTTGGCTGCGCGCCCCGCCACGGTGCCGCCGGCGACAAGCACCTGGTCGACGGTGCCTTCGGTTCCGTTCTGGCCAAACTTCCAGATCGGCAGAAGCAGCGGGTTCTCGCGGCTGTCGATCCCCGTGCTATTGGCCACGGAGCTGAATGTCCAGGAGCCGTGGCCCCACACAGCAATCTGCTGCATCGACATCCATGCGTTCCCCGAGCGGCCCCCGAGAATGAGCGTCTCGTAATCGTTGAGCGCGACCGCCTGAGCGGCCGACATCTCGCGAGGCATGACTTTGCCCTGCGCTTGCATTTCCTCGAACGCGTTGTTCGACAGGTTGTAGCGGTAGAACCCGGACTGGGTCTTGCCGTTGCATGTGCCGCCGTATATGTAGATCTGGTCCTCGCTCCGGTCCAGCCAGACTATCTGGGCATCCTGGTTCCAGTTCTGCGTCTTGGGGTTCGACTGGCCGACTGATGCCCAGTGATTTGTGTCCGGCTTGTACACGGAAATCTCTATGGGTGACTGGCCGCAGCCGGCCGAGCCCCACACGGCGAGCAAATGGCCGCCCTCATCCACAACGAGCGAGGAATTTACGGGGGCGGCCGCGATCTCTTTGATGTTGTGCTCGACGTCCTCCACGGTGACGTTCTGGTCCGATATTGGCAGCTGGAACAGGCTTCCGTTCACAGACTGCACGTACGCGACCGTGAAATTGGAATTGTGGACGGTTTGCCAGGCGGCAAGCACTGGGCGGAGTGTAATTGCCAGTGCTGCGACTGCCAACGCCCGCATGTCCCGGTCAAGAATAAGTCACAAAGCCTGCTTCCGACGGATTCAGTATTATCGATTCTTGTTGGTGAGAGACTTACATAAGAACGTAAACAAACCTGCTGCAGCTCGTGCCACTATGTGCTGTGCGGAGGCGAGCCGGGTGCAACGCTGAGGAGCCGCTCCCTTGAACGGCCCGCCTCGAACGCAGCTGGAGCCCTGCTACATCCAAGAGTGCTAGGCCTTCTTGGCAGAAGATATTTTAGGCTCGTCGCTTACAGAATTAGGTCTAACTGGCGCTGCAGCTTTCCATTTAGTTTCCGGAAAGCGTTCTACATATCCGCGAAGCATCGTTGACCTCCTGCTTGCGTCCAAATTGACTACCATGCAGCCAGCCTCGCTAGCTGCAATGCGTGTTGTGCTGCGCTATGAATGTGTTGAAAGCACTTGTCATAGCGCCTAGCCGTGCATCCACGGCCGCGGAGAGGCCACGCGTGTCTCTCATCAATAACATCAGGGCACGGGCTGGCCTGTTTCGCGCGTCTTAGACGCCCTGACGATCATGACGGTTTAGGGTGGCAAGAGCGCCCTGAAACGGCTATTTGGCTTAGTAAGATGGGAGTTTACTTGGACCGTTCTGTGGCGCCGCCTGCTTACAGCCATATTTTTTTTCGCTGAAGTCACGGTGAAACTCCCACCTCCCAACCCCCCCGTCACACACACACGCTCCCTCTCTATAGCTGCCTCGCTTCAAGAAGCTTGGAATTGAACCAACTCTTCCAAGCTGAACCTCGAGGTCGGTCCTAACCCACACTTTGGCAAGAGCTGACTTTGGGCGGACCCCAAGAAACGCCTGAATTTCACAGCCTTCCTTCTGTAGAGCCTCTCCAAATTGTGAGACCACGAGCTTCGCATGCTGTTCAATAGCGGAGGGCTGTCGTCGCGCCTTGTGCGCCTCATAGTGATGCCCATCCGAACGGCGACGAAGCGTGCTTCGGGCGGCAAGTCTGCCAACAACAACACCGCCGGCCGCCGACTGGGCCCCAAGAAAGGCGAGGGCGAGCCCGTGCAGGCCGGAGATATAATATGGAGACAGCGCGGCACGAAGTGGTTCCCGGGAGAGAACGCTGGCATCGGGCGCGACCACACGATCTTTGCGCGCGAGCCCGGCTATGTCAGGTACTACCGAGACCCGTTCCACGCGAAGCGGAGGTTCATTGGGATCGCGCTGGGCGCGGGCGACCGTCTTCCGACGCCGCACTTCGATCCCCGACGAAGGCGGTTCGGATACACGCCCATCGATAACGAGGAGGTCGCTGACTTCGAGCGGGCCTACTTGTCTCGGAAGGAGACGCAGCGTTTGGCGCGCAGGGACGAGGTCATGGCGCAGCGCAACGAGAAGCGGAGCCAGCGCCTCGCTCAGTACGCCGAGGTCCTGAGCGCTGCGGGCCAGGGCAAGCTGGCGGCGGACGCCGACCAGCTCGCGCGACTGGACTCGGTGTACCAGTACCTCTGCGGGGGGTTCTCCTTGGCGGAGGCCAGGAAGGTCGTGGAAGACCACACCCTCGAGGATTTGGAGCTGGACCTGCGCACGGGCCGCTCGAGCGCCTCTGAGCATAGCGAGCGCAAAGCCGCGTTTCTGAGCGGCGCGCAGCAGGTGGACAGCGTGGTGACGTTCGGCGGCCCGCGCAAGCTGCTTCTGCCCCTGGAGAAACTCGGCGAGCAGACGCGTGCGTCGCTCCTCGCGCAGATCGCCGACCTCGCCCAGCCGCACCTCGACTCCGCGGCCGGCACGCCTTCTGACGTGCGCGACCAGATCCTCAGCATCCTCAGCGATCCGGTATTTGAGGCCTCGGACGTGATGCGGCTCAAGCGCCAGTACCTGCGCAGACCCCTCCCCGTCCTTCTCACTGCCGAGAATAAGGCAGAGCTCGAGAAGAAGTGCAAGAAGGGAGACGGAGAGATCCGCGATGTGTGGGACGCCGCGAAGAGCGGCCTGAAGCGCTACTTCGTACCGCAGAACTCGAAGCTCATCGTATGAAGAAGAAGAATCAAAAAAAAAATTGAAAATGAGAATGAAAACACACACTTGCTTTCTACACTAGTCTTGTATATAACTGTGATTCCTCACACCCCTCGCCGTCCAAATACCCCTGCGCACACTGCCAGATGTAGCGGTACTTGCCTGCCCGGTCGGGATTTGTGGTCCGCAGCACCATCGGGACGCCACACTTGCACCTAGGGAGGGTCTTGTCGTTGAACTCGGGGCGGTACATTCTGAACGTCAGGCTGATGCGCACAGTGCCGAGGAGCGGGTCCGGATCGACGTTCTTGGCGGGCGGTACGCAGTGCTTGAACCGCTCCTGGCACTCGCCGAACATGATCAACAGGCTGTTGTGCGGCACGCGAATGGAGTACGTGGGTCGCTGGGGCGGGACGCTGCGGTCCTTGAGTCGGAACTCGCGCGTGCAGCCTAGCGAGAGCGCGGCTATGGTCGGCCGGCACCCCAGGTAGGTGAGCTGGTCCGAGTGGTAGTCGAGCTTGTCGTCTCTTTTCCCGTACCGGTTGCAGAGAACGACGGACGATTTCCAGTCGGGCGTGTGCGTGTGGACGATGCGCTCGACGATGTCGCGCGCCTCGGCCATCTCCGGCGGGAACGCGAAAATCTCGCGAGGCTGGATAGTGGTTCCCTGGTACGAGGTCGCTGTCTCGCCCTGCAGAATGCGGTCGTCATCGGTGTAGAGCGCAGACCTGTGGCCGGAGGTCACCTTGCGGCTGAACAGGTAGAAGCTGCGCTGCTTCCAGTCCGCAGCGTCCTCCTCGAGGCTCACCGCGAGGCCGTTCGCCACACTCGCCTCGAGGACGTTGTGGTAGAGCGCACAGTCAATTCGCGCGTCCTTGACCTGCTCGCTGGAAAACAGCGCGACCGTGTCCGCGCTGGTCTTCGTGACCTTGGCCGGGCGCGTCGTGGTCAGGCCGTCGAACGTCATCTGCCGCTTCTTCGACTCGGGCTGCACGCCCAGCAGCGCGAACACGCGGTTCAGGTTGGCGTCGCACGCGACAATTAGATCTAGAATCGCATCAGGGTCCGCGCTGGGCACTCTGTCGAGAACGGCAGCAATCAATTTGGCCGTCGACATCGCCCCTGCGTCATTGGCCCCCCTCGGCACGCGGTTCTTGTCGGTTGCGCGAAAAGAAAGATAGATCGATCTACTTTACGCCTGCAGTAATCAAGGTCTAGGGTAGGCTGCACCGCATATGGACGCGCCTCGTCCTGGGTTTCAGTGGCCTGTGCAGAACAGGTACTAGTCGAAGCCAAGAAGCTGAACGAGAAGCTGACCTGATTTGCAATTTAGCGTGAAGGGGAGGGACAGAAACTTTTCGTTTGAGTCGATTTCGCTCATCGCCGATATGATCTGTGTGGCAGGTTGGATGATTAAAGAATAAAAAGTATGTAAAGCAGAGAGTGCCGGAGTTCCTATTCAAGTGGCGTTGTGAGTATTGACATAAGTTTTCACAAAATTTTTGGCATGAATTCTGGCATTGGGTGTGGCATAACTCCCGGCATAAGTCCTGGCATAAGTCCTGGCATAAGTCACTGGCACAAGTTATTTGCAACGTATCAGGCAGGCTTCTGGTAGCCGTAGGGGTTCTTCTGGGTCCAGTTCCAGAGGTCGCGGCAGGCGTCGTCAATGGACAGCTTGGTGGCCCAGCCGAGCTCCTTGTGAGCCCGCGTCGGGAGAGCCGTCAGGTCGAGCACGTCGCCCGCACGCCGAGGCCCCACCTCGTAAGGAAGCGACCGGCCGATCGCCTTGTCGAAGGCCTTGATCACCTCAAAGACAGTCGAGCCGTGCCCGGTGCCGAGGTTCCATTCGCGCGAGTAGCCCTTCTCGGTGTCGAGGGTCTCCAGCTTCTCCAGCGCGGACAGGTGGCCCCGCGCCAGATCCATGACGTGGATATAGTCGCGGATCGGCGTCCCGTCGCGCGAGGCGTAGTCGTCGCCGAACACAATGAGTTTCTCGCGGCGACCCGTGGCCACCTGTGCCAGGAACGGCAGCAGGTTGTTGGGGATACCCAGCGGATCCTCACCTATGTCGCCAGACGGATGAGCGCCGATGGGGTTGAAGTACCTGAGCAGCGCCACTCGGAGGGTCGAGGCATGGCTGTATGCTCTCAGAATTTGCTCGATCGTAATCTTCGTGCTTCCGTAGGGCGAAAGCGGCTCGGTCGGACACTCTTCGGGGATCGGGATCATGTTCTCGAACCTCGTCGCATCACCGTACACAGTCGCGCTCGAGCTGAACACAAAGCTTCTGATATTGGAGCGCTCCTTGATGGCTCTCAGCACGGTGACGGTGCCCCCCACGTTGCAATCAAAGTACTCGACCGGTTTTTCAACGCTCTCGCCCACCGCTTTCAGCCCTGCAAAATGTATGACCGAGTCAATGTCCAGGTGCTCGTCCAGCACAGCTACGAGCCCGTCGAAGTTGCGGAGATCGACGCGGTGGAACGCCACGGGCTTACCTGTGAGTTTCTCGACGCGTTTGATGGCCTCATATGAAGAATTTGACAGGTTGTCAACAACAACGACGCCCCTGCCGGCCTCCAGGAGAGAGACCACAGTGTGGCTGCCAATGTAGCCGGCTCCTCCAGTCACAAGAACTTTTCCCATGTTCCAAGTGTCTGAAATGCAGATGTTCCAACGCGAAACACTTAAAGACTTTGCGGGTCACCACCGCCTTATGTTGGGGGAAGGCGCGCGGGTGCGATGCAGGTGCACCCTAGCCACTGACGCTAGTCGTATTGTGTCGTCTGCAGGCGATTTGGAAAGGCGGATGGAGCACGCAATACCTACACACCACATACATTCGCGCAGAAGCTCAACTCAGTTTGGACCCCGGAGTCTAAGGGCACGCGCACAGCTTCTAGACGCCAGCTGCGCACTATCACAAAATAGAAGCACTGCAAAACAGAGTTAGCCAGGCGCAATTGTTAAGGCGATCGCTCGGAACCTGATTACGAAAGACCTCTACAACGCAGAGCCTCGCCGAGGCAGGCCGGTAAGGATGAGGAAACACTCTTCATCGTCATCCCACATTGAGAAGCGGGGGCGGGTCTATGTTGACAACGAAAGAATCTTTTAGGCGTCATCGTCTGCTATGCCCCGAGCTGAGCCAAATTGCCGTTGACACTATTGATTCAAGGGACGCTGCCAGTTCCGGTGGAACTCTTGGGGCGACGCCCGGACGAATGGGCCGGCCTATATTTTTCGCATGTCAAACCTGCATTGGCTATGCATTCGCTGGTCTGATAGGGTTGCGACGGAGGGTTAGGCTGCTATCCGTGATCACCTGAATTTCTTGGCTAATATTGTGAAGGGGAAAAGCGAAAAAAAAAATTGGGCTGTCTCTTCCGACTGTTCTCAAGAATAGGGTGCGAATCCAGACGACACGCATAGATAGCTGCGACGAATTGACTCGGCTGAGAGCTACCGTTCCACAGTGAGCACTAGCCGCCCCAGAACAAGAAATTTAAACGAACACCCGGCGCAATTCCTTAAATGCTCCACATTGAAGGCCAATGGCATCAAAGATATCAAGTTCAGATCCCATGCGGGGTCCAAATATGTCTTTGACTACGACAATCGCAGAGCCGAGCCCCTCTGACAAGGGAGAGGAGGACCTAGGACTATCGCTGAGTGAAGCAGATGATGATGACGACGATAACACATCCTCTGGCCGCCTCCAGGTGGACGATGAGGCCCTCCGAATAGAAGGGATTGGTGACGACGACCCGCAGCTCAGGGCATACTTGGACCAGTCCGACTCCAACAACTCCAACGCGATCGCTACCTCTAGTGAAGACGACGAAGAGGCCGACATCGACGATGTGAGAATTGAAGCTTCGGAAGAGCAGGCAATCCTTGCCGACTTTCAGAAAAAGAACAGAGGCGCGCAGATTCCTGGCCCCGTCTCCAGGCGCCGACTCTCGGAGTCGCGCCACGCGAGATCTCGTAATGGAAAAGATTCTGACGACTCGGAAAGTGGTAGGGAGGACGACGCAGGAAGCGAGGTGTCGTCGTGGGACGATGAGTTTCTGGAAGACTACTTCGATCTGCCCGACAACGAGCAGCGCATTTGGCATGCGCGACAGCAGAAACGGCAAAAGTCTGGCAATCGCGCGCACCCTGGCCACGAGGCCGACGAGGACGACCTCGACGGTGAAAACAACGCCGACGACTCCTACTTGTGGCAATACTTTTTCTCCTCAGACGAAGACGCCAACGCCAATGCCAGCTACGAGTTCTTTTCCATGTCGAACCCGAGCTCCAGGGCTCGCCAGCGACGACTCAGCCGCTCCAAGGGCCACCATAGCTCGCATCCGAACGCACCTCACCTTCATGCTCCCAATAAAGCCAACGGAGCTGATGCCTCTTCGGACAAGGACCTCCCACTTAAAGGGCGCGGCCCACTTCCACCCGGCCAGCATGGCCAGCATGCCAAGGATCAGCCCGTCGGCTATGTGCCCAGCGGCGAGTCGACGGATGAGGATGATGGCGTTCCGCCCGAAAGGAAGCGAAGAAGAGCACGCGGCTCAAAAGCTATCGAGGTTCTCGGGTCCAACAGCTTCTCTGCTAGGCCACCTGTGCTGGGGTCGTGGAGGATCAGGGGAGACAAGAACATAGGCATCATTGATGGACTCACAACACGTACGCTGAGCCCGCCTCCGACGCAGGGCTTCACCGCTGCTAAGGAAAACTCCCACTTTGGGAACAGTCTCACGGCAGCCGCGGCTTCGCGCAAGGATGAGCCAATAGATCCTTTCGAAGGGCTGGATGTGCATGATCTGGGGCTCGACGCCATTGGAGACTTCACAGACTTCGGCGAAGCCGAACGGAAAGAAGCAGGTGAAGACGACAACCTGCAGATCAACGAAGACCACCAGCTCGACGAGGAGGTCAGCGACCTCGACCTCCTGGAGCTCGGAGATTTCCTCAACACAGAAGCGCTGAGTAGCGACGATAATGACGACCACTTCGAGTTCGATCTTGTGCTCGACCCGGATCAAGTCGATACACATAACACGCAGCAGCACCAGCAGCACCAGCAGCACCAGAACCAGCAGCAACTGGCGGCTCCGAAGCAATTTCGCTCGCCTTCGGTGTCTCCCTATTTATATCGGAACCGCATGTCCAACCGTAACGCACCCATCCCTGCTTTCCGAAACCGTGGCTCGCCCTACGTATCGAATGTGGCGTATCCCACGGAGAACTACAGCCCCGCTCCACGAAGACCTTCCCGTCGCGGCTCGTTCCGCAAGCCTGCCCCCCATATACGCGACCAGTTTGCTTCGCCCAGTGGACACCCGCGCAAGAAGAGCAAAAAGCCACGCGGTCCCCCCCGCGGCTTCCCTTCACAGGGCACCCACGGACTCGACGACACAGGCGACCACGACTTTATTGGCGAGCTCATAGAAATTGGAGCCATCAGCCCCCTTTTCGAAGTTGACTGATCTGGTCTGGCGGCCAGTGCGAAGCGCCTTGCTCACCGCCGCGCCATGTTGGCTATATAGATTATGCATCGCAGCTGTAGGGCACACTGAAGGCTGAGCTCACCATGCTGAGCTCACAGACCGCTCGGGCGCCCAAGCTGTCTTAATTGTAGGAACGAGGAAGAATATAAAGATCATTAAACAAATATCTAACCAAGCTTGGATGAGACCTCACTCGTTAGCTGGACCTGCCACTTAATGCTATTAGCCAAATTCACAATCGTCACCAGATCACGCATGTGCGCATTATACATAGCCGACCGCGGGTCGTAGGCGGCGCCAGACTGGGCAGCCTTGTGCGGCGCGACCGTGGAGGGGGGCTCCAGGACGGGCGCGTTGGCAATGACCTTGTAGAGATAGCGAGCCAGCGCATCGCTCTCAGGCGAGGGGTTCTTGCGGGCCTCGGAGACCTTCTCAGAGACGCGCTCGATCTGCTTCAACACGTCTGCAATCGCGTCGTCCACGATTTGTGATAGTCCAAGGACGTCGGCTCCACTTCCCTGCGTGACAGCGGCCAAGGCAGGCTGGTCCGTGTCCTTGAATCTAGTTTCACTGGCAATGGGAGCGAAAATGCAGTTGCCGTCGACGCCGTTCTCGGGCGAGGTCCACATTGGAAGGCCGACAAAGGCAGAAAGCTCGATTTTTGAGGCATTGGGGTCCAGCGTGACGTGCACGGGCGGGTGCGGGAACGTTCCGTTTTCCTGAGAATAGAACTCGTGGATCAGCGCTGACATGTTGTTGATCTCCGGCGAAGTCGAGTACCAGCCCACAATCTGATGCTCAGGGTGTGCTTTCCGGAGCAGGTTGTACATTTCCACGTGGTACTCGATGTCCACCGAAACTTCGTTGGCCTGTTCCGTGACCGGAATGACGTAGGCCTGCCTCACCTCTATGTCGCTGCCGTCTTCGCTGCGCACACCCAACAGAGTGCCTATGATGCGGTGCTGCTGTCCTTCTTGTCTGCGAACCGCGTGCGAGAGCATCTGGAAAAGCGCCTGGGCATCTACAAGCACTCGCTTCGGGTACTGGAGCAGCGTGCGAGCAGACCCACCCGTCAGAAACGGGTGGTGGATGTGTAGTGCTTGCGACGCCATTGATATGGATTTTTTCACGGTGAAAAGATGTTTAAATGAAGGGGTGGTGTGACCGTCCCCGCTAGGCGCATGTTGTGTCCTGATAACTGTGCATGCACTTGGGCGCGTCTCATCGCGCTCGAGACAGCCGAAACGTAGTGATGCAGGGTGCAAGGAGCTGCAAACCTGCTCAGGTGTATTCGTGTCCCATCCTTTTGCTTGGTTTAATGAGTTTTTGTTACATGGAATTTCGGAGGCTACAAGCAGTATGGCGTGCATATGCATTCAGTTGGACGAGCGATCGTCACCGCATGCGGCTAGAACTGCCAAAATGATGAGACTTATACACACTCCATGAGTAGCTAGCATCATTGGTGCACTGAACATTTGAACACTGGATTATTTAGTAGCACCAGTATAGATGCATTCGAGAGAAGCCTCTCAGGTGCATACCCATAACCAAACTGAGTATATCCCCGACCGTGTTGGGTTAGGCCCGACGTACAGGTGTGCGTGGGAGACGGGTGCGCCCGGGAAGTGCAGCTTCTACCCTTGAGAGATGGCGAGGGGGGTATCACAGTACGGTATGTTTGTTAACGTTACGAGGCGTAGCCAAAGGCACGCGGCTCGGCCTTTACCCTCTTAGTGAGCCCTCGCTGTGCTGAAGCTCGTGCTATTGGCCTGCGTGAGGGGGGCGTGCGCGCTTGAGCTCGTGTCCTGCCATCAGGGTTGCGAGAAATACGCATGAGCTCGACCGAGTGGGTTGCGCTCGCGCATTTCGTGACTACTCTGTGTCCACGCCACCGGCATTTGGCTGAGAAAGTTTTCTTTCCTCTGCGAAGTCTGTTGAGCCTTGCCGCTGCTTTCGCCAGATTCCTGTGATGGCAGGCCGCGCGTTCAGAGTGATTCGAAATGTGGCGCTAGGGACAACAGCTGGCGCTGGCGTGCTCTACGCCTGGGACCAGCACTATAACTATCGGGCTCTATCGCGCACGGCGTACGCCGTTTACAGCGCTGTCGTGATCGGCATAGACTACAAGCTGCACTTCAAGGAAGGACAGGATATAGCTGCCCTGCACAACCGCAACGCGCAGCGGCTTCTTGACGTGATCCGCAGCAACAAGGGCCTCTACGTGAAGGTCGGGCAGTCCATTGCCGTCCAAGGCAACATGCTGCCTGAACCGTATCGGGTTCTGCTTTCGAGCCTGTTCGACGACGCTCCGCAAGACTCCTGGAAGGAAGCCGAGGCCACGCTCAGGCAGGAGTTGGGGAAGGACCCTGGCGACGTATTTGCCTACATAGACCCGACGCCCGTGGCCTCTGCCTCCATTGCACAGGTCCACAAAGCACGACTGCTATCTGGCGAAGACGTGGCCGTGAAAGTACAGCATGCTGATATCCCGAACTCGACGTTCTGGGATCTCACCACGTACAAGGCTCTCATCTGGGTGTATGACCGCTTTGTCTTCAAGATGCCCATGTATTTCGTGGGCAAGTATATCGCAGACCAGGTGCAGAAGGAGACTGATTTCCGAATCGAACTGCAGAACGCTCAGAAAATGCGAGAGCTGGTGCAAGCGGACAATGAAACCAGGGACGCCATCTATATTCCCCAGGTGAACTCTGAACTTAGCAGCATGCGCGTGCTCGTCATGGAGTGGATCGAGGGCGCGTCGCTCAACAATCCTGAGGCTGTGAAGCAAGCCGACTACGACGTCAAGAAGGCACTCACGAATGTCTTCAAAGTCCTCACAAAGGAGGCTTTCGAGTGGGGCGTTGTTCACAGTGACCCGCACCCGGGTAATTGGATCTTGAGACACCACCCAGAGCACCCGGGTCGTCAGCAGCTGGTCATGCTCGACCACGGACTGTACGTCTACATGAGCGAGAAGCTGCGGGAGGAGTACGCCCAGCTGTGGAGGGCTATGTTCAAGCGCAATCTGCCCGAGATCACCCGAATCACATCGGAGTGGGGCTTCGGCGATCCCAAGTTGTTCGCCTCGGCCACCATGCTGCAGCCTTACGACGATGAAGTTCGAGACCTTGCGCGAAACGACAGCTTTGGCAGAGAAGCGGAAAACGCAGAGCGGTTCCGGCAGTTTCTCAAGGACACCGAGCGAGTTCCGCTAGAGCTTGTCTTTGTGGGCCGGACACAGCGCATCCTGCAGGGCCTCAACCAGAAGTACGGCTCTCCTGTCAATCGAATGCACATACTCGTCGATGAGGCGCTCAAGGTACCTGCCTCCGTCAGCGAGAAGAACAGCGAATGGAGATACCCACTTGCCTACCGATTTCTAGACTGGATGTACCGCAGGGTCCTGCTTCTAGCGGCCGATCTCATTTTCTTGAGCCTAAGAGTTCGACAGCTATTCACTCACCAAGACCCTGAAACCGTGTTCGATGAAGCCGTGCAGCAAAACAGCATGGAGATTCTGGCCAATTGAGCGCTTCGCCAGACACTATATATAGATCATAGAGAGGAAAGGACCCTCGCGGTTGAGCAGGCGGCTGCTCTTCGGCCTTGAGCTGCCGGGTACCGCGCTGGTTTTGCTCGCGTTTCTCCAGACCGATGGTACAAACTCACCCGACTCCAAGCGCGCCACACCGCTTGAACCTCAAACTTGAATTGCGCTTGCAGTGGCAACTGTTTAGAGCTGGCTCATTGTATGAGTGTGGCTGCCAGGGCTGCTTTTCGAGCTCAGTGGAACGCTGATACCATCTAATTTACGCCCGATACCTAGATAGAAATCCAGTCAACAAAACCCAATACGTTGACACATACATAGAAATGAGCGTTTTACCCAAACTATTAGCAGCTCCGGCCTCTACGGTCGAGTCGCTTCTGCTTTACTCGTGTGACTGCTTCCCCTTCGGAGACAGTCTCAGGCCAGGTACTAGGTTTCCTGGCTGCTGTTCTCCCCCCCTTGTGCCACCTAAATAGAAGCCACACGAGGTTCATTGTCGTGATCACTAAGTAGTTCAGTCTCGCTTCGATCTCTTCAAAGTCCTTTCTCGGTCGATTGGAACCCAACAATGGGCGAGCCTCTCTGAGTAATTCGTGCGACGTCACTGTCAATGGCCCGGCATCATTAGCAGCGCACAGACGTTAGGAACAAACCCTTCCCATCTAGTTCTCTGCATAGCTCCTTGAAATCGCGGTGACTATAGATCGAGCGCGCGACGGCACACAACCTACATAATGCGCGCTATACGCTGCAATAGGTGGCCATTGGGTGCGTAGTTGTCCGTGTTCACAGCCTTGTAAACGTTCACACAAAGTTATTCTATAAAACCGACATCTACAGGCGTAGTGCATCAGGGTGCGGGTTATAGCCAACACCCCCAGGTAATTCGAGTATTCCAAAGAGACCCTCGGCGCAGCGGAGCGTAAAGACCTAAGAGCTGCCTGGGCAAATTGATAGGTTGCAAGCCGAGAGCAGGAGTCGTTCCGATCGATGAGACGACTGAGCTCTGACGAGCTACGCTCCTCCGGTACAGGCGAGGCTCTGCACGCCGGTGGGACGGGCAGAGCCACGTCTATCCGGTCGAGCCGTAGTTCCTCTGAAAGATCGCCTCAAAAGGACCTAGGCGTAGACTACTCTAGGGACTCGCTCGCGAGGCTTTCGCGAGCCCAGGATCTGCTCACGAAGCTGCACCGGGAAGAAAAGATACGGGACGCAACAGGTGCCATGCTTAATGATCTATACGAACAAGGCCAACAACACAAGCACCACGGGAACATCTTGAACCAGATAAAGTCGGAAAGATCCGATGCTCTTCACAGAAAAAAGGTGAAGGCCCAGTACGAAGCAGCCAATCGCGAAATTGAGAGGATCCAGGACCAGCTGCGGGATCTGGGTGTGGACGAAGATGACGAATTGAGCAGTGGAGATGAGGAGGGGCCTACTGCGGGGCAAAGCATTTACACGGGAGGAGAAGAGTACGTCGACGAAGAGAAGTCGGGTGGGTTCACCGGCTTTCTTACATCCAGTGCCGCATCAAGCACCGTAGACCTCGCTGGCTTTGGCCCGGGTGCGGGAATCCCCAGGGACGACCACTCCGAGAGCTTTCTTTCGGCCGGCGCAAACAACAGCGCCCCGTCTATGAGTCCTGAAAATGCTGTTCATTGTATCATACTGGTACTGGAGGCGCTTGATCCGAGATCAAGTGAAGCACAAGTGGCTGTTGAGAAACTCTCGGAACTGATCGCCACCGTCCCCCTTGCTAAACATGAATTGCGCGCTCAGGCTCCCTGGCCCAAGGCTGCAAATATACTGCGGCCATTCTTGTTGGACAAAGAGCCGCTGACCCTTGGTTTGGGGCTTCGATCGCTTCGTCTGCTTCTTGTAGACATCAATGCTCTGCGGCATTTCAAGTCGGCGCTGCTACTCGACATCTTGCTGGTTCAAGTTTTGTCGAAAGACGACAAGGATAAAAATCATCAGCTACGCTTGCACGCCACCCAGCTGATACGCACCATCATCAATATTCCCGGTGGCGTAGATGAACTATCCAAAGGGACTTATCGTGCCCTTGTAGCTGTAGCAGAGCAATCTAGCGATGATATCCGCCACATCTGCATTGAAACCCTCGCAGAGCTTATGGTTATCGAACCGTCTTTGGTTTTCGAGGCCGGGGGTGTTAAGGTGATGCTCAACGCGATGAACGAAAGTGGGGACGAGAGAAAGAGCGTGCAGGATCAAACAAATTCATTTGCCCTCGCTGTGGCGATGGCATTCGTTGGGGCGGCCGACAATCCCGAGCTCCGCACAAAATATTTACGGGATGGCCGTGATCTCTCCGCGCTTCTCACACACTTCACAGATGCTCCACTCTATGGCTTCACAAGGCCGGACAAGCACCAGCTTCACTCTTCGACAATCGTGATGCGCACCATTCTTCGAAGCTGGGTTGGTCTGACGTGCTTTGACATGGAGCTCTTTGTTAAGTGTATGACCATTCCGATAGCAGAGACACAGGCAGCGCTTCTATCGGTCCTCGATGGAATTCTGTGGGTCCCAGAAGAATCAGACTGCATGACTTCCAATACTTCCCAGAGAAGCGCCGAATTGCTGTCTCTCCAATTCACCGGAGTTCTTCTAAATCTCCTTCAGCGAGCAGGTCTTCAGGAAAAGCTGGTAGAGCTCCAGACCGATGGCGTGACGGAGCTTATACGCAACAAGGCCCAGCTTTTAGGATCCAAAATATTTTCGCTCAGCGCCAAACTTGTTCCACAGCACGACGTCCTCGGACGTAGTATGGTCATACCAAAGGGCCTAACAGCGAAGCTTGCGAAAGCTTCCACTGCTAGCCTCCCGACAGAGAGCATTGCGTTATTCAGATCTGAGGCGATGCTTCAGCAAATCAACAATTGGGATAGCAAGCCTCACTTATTGACCTTCATTAGGTTTGGAGTAGCCATGGACGACGCAAGCTTCAAGCGGCTTATCAATATGACGCACGTTCTGGACACTAAGATTGTGCGCCAATGGAACTGGGATGCAATTCTGGAGCTCGTGAAGGGACCGTTGCGCTCTCCGAAACGCCTGGACGAGCTCACTCGCGGTTCCAAGTTCTTGAAACGAATTTTCAACTTTTACCGGCCTTTCAAGCATCGATTCTCGAACCTCACTATTACCAGAGATCACATGAAGTACGTCGAGGTGGGTGAGGAGCTTGTTCTCTCGCTGCTTGAAACGGCAGAAGGCACTCGCTACCTTTCTCAGAACAAATTGTTCCGCCAGATAGCTGAGTGCCTGGCCCAGCTAGACCCCCTCTCGGGAATCATGTCCAAGGACCCCCTCTTCTCAGTGCGGAAGTTCAAGCATACCTTGTGCGGAGCATACTCCGAACTTCTTTGCGTTCTCACTCGATCTGAAGTTGGTCACAAAATACTGTCTCAGATCCGCGTTTTCAATATGTTTTATAGACTTTGCGAGCTGAACAGGGAGGACGTCGTGAAAGCTATCATATGCGGGATGGATTATCGACTTGAGGGGCACCCTAGAATCATTCTAGCGCGGACACTGAAGTCATCCTCACGCTCAACAAGGCTCTATGCCACTGACTTTGTGGGGTACAAGCTTGCAGCAGAAGAGCCCCATCTTTGGGCAATTGACCTTATGGTCGAGCAATTGTATGATGCTGAGATAGCTGTAGGAAATGCGGCTGTAGCTGGACTGCACAATATGTGCGCTGTCAGCGGCCACGCCCTCGACTATCTTATTTCGTTGAGACCTTATTTAGGTCACCTGCATGACGCTTCAGAGCCTCTTAAAACACTCCTGATGAGTCGGCCAGCAGGGCTTGACCTGTTGATGGCTGAGTTGGAGAGCAGAACTCTCGATCAGTGGATTTCCGAGAACAGCATTGGCTACGTCGATAAGATTGAGACGTACCTGGAGTCTATCAACTTCAAAAACATGGCTCGCTCCGCTGAAGGTCCTCCTGGAGACAAGGTGCATGGACTTTCTCCCAAACCGTTCTCTTTTCCTGAATACGTGCGTCCTTCGAAAAAGCACTATCAGGAATCGAAGGACACACCGCCGTCGCATTTATTTGGTGAACTAGCACTGACTGAGCAAGGCTGTCGACTGCTAAAGTCTCGGGGTATCCTGACAGAGCTTTCCAATACGATCAAGGACGCATCGCAGACGTTGCGCGATACCTGGGCTACTGGAAAAATGCTCAAAGTGAAAGGCGCGTTGTGGGCGACTGGTCACATCGCTTCCCGACAGCTTGGGGGTGTACTCCTCGACACCCGCGTTGCTAGCAACATCTGCAAAATGTGTAAAGAAGCGCAAGTCTTGAGTCTACGGGGCACTGCCTTTTACACGCTAGGCCTCTTCGCCCTGTCGTCTTCCGGAGCGGAATTGCTGCATCAGGAAGGCTGGGACGTAGTCTATGACACCTACTGCAGGCCATTAGGGGTCGCTATACCCCCAAACTCATACTATCTCGCCAGTGACGAGGCTCTTGAGCTGCGAAAGCACCGACTATACCCAACGCGTTATCCGTCTGGTGCGAGTCAGTCTTCCATCTCAGCAAGCTCGGGCAATGTCAGACTGGACACATCCTCGCAAGCTGTCAAAAGCGCGGAAAATGACCCGCGCGAAGCTGAGATCGTGACACCCACAGAGAATTCGACAGACGGCCTCCTGGACTCGATGCCAAACTTGGGGACCGAAGCCGCTGAAGAAGCTTCGATCGCCACCTCGGATGTTCGCAGCGTAAGGTCCGTGTCGCCTGTGACTCGGTCCGGTCGAAGCGAGACAGTCTCCAAATCTAGCGTCTCTATTCGAAGTGCTCACATGATATCCAGGGCCAACTCCTCGAAGCGAATAAGGACACCCTCTGTTGGTGAGAGTGAGCAGAATCAGGCGCCTTTGCTCCTTGCTCCCTCAATCTCCTTCAACTCGCTGCTGTCACCTAAGACACAATCTCCCAGCCACAGCTTTGATTTTGAGGTCGATCCAGAGCTTTCCAGCAGAAGATCTTCTTGTTTCGATCTCATAGAGACGAGGCAGAACTCTGCTGCCGACCAGGTACTCAAATTCATCAGCCAATTGGGGAGTTATGTGCTGGCCCAGAAAGCATCACGCGCACTCATTTCGTTGAGAGCGACGCACCCGGAACTTTTCCAAAACTGTGATGTTTTGCTGGAAGTCATTCAGATACTGTCCACTGGCCACTACAAACAAGTGACGCGAAGGTTCGTTTTCGAATTGTTCGATGTCCAGCAATGCTTAGAGAAGCTCTACCGGCGGCGAGCTCGGCAAGGCTCAATGAGCTCAATGCTCCCACGCTGAAGCGTGTTATTTATTTGATATTTATTACTGAACGTATGACCAATGCCTTCGCATATAGCTACTCGTGAAAAACAAGTCACGATGTGGTTGTCAAGTGAAGGTCGCTTTGAGTTATTCTATGAGGTTGGAAACGTCAAAGCTCAATAAGGCTAAGGAGAGGAGGGCAGTGAGCAGCGCGATGCAGCAGCTGAAACGGCGCGCACGTGACCTTAATTAGCTGATAGTGGCTTGTGTTAGCGCATGGCATTCTTAGCTTGTTCGAGCCGAATGAGCTCTTCAGTGAATCACAGAATATGCCATGACGAGCTATCATTCAGGTCATGAAAGACTGCACAAGTTGCAGCTGCAATTTATACAATTAAGCTCACTCCTATCTGCCTTATATCTGCCTTATATCTCAAATATGCGATCAGTATTTGCTAATCACATGATCATGTTTGCACCCAATTTTTCATTCCAGCCATAATACCTGGCACAACAAACATCCTTAACTCATCAACACCACACTTTGATCATGGCTACTCAGCAGCAAGTCCCTACATTCAAGCTTGTGCTTGTCGGCGATGGCGGAACCGGTAAGACGACTTTTGTCAAGCGCCACTTGACTGGCGAATTTGAGAAGCGCTACCACGCCACTCAGGGTGTGGAGGTGTATCCATTGGGCTTCACCACCAACTTCGGCGAGATTAAGTTCGAGGTCTGGGACACTGCTGGTCAGGAAAAGTTCGGTGGTCTTCGTGATGGCTACTACATCAATGGCCAATGCGGTATTATCATGTTCGACGTTACTTCGCGTATCACTTATAAGAACGTTCCGAACTGGCACCGCGATCTTATCCGTGTTTGCGAAAATATTCCGGTTGTTCTCTGCGGAAACAAGGTCGATGTGAAGGAGCGCAAGGTCAAGGCCAAGTCCATCACGTTCCACCGCAAGAAGAATCTCCAGTACTACGACATCTCTGCCAAATCTAATTACAACTTCGAGAAGCCATTCCTGTGGCTTGCACGTAAGCTCGCTGGCAACCCCGGCTTGGAGTTCGTTGCTAGCGTCGCGCTTGCGCCGCCTGAGGTCCAGATCGACGCAGAGATGCTCAACAAGATCCAGCGCGATGCCGAAGAGGCTGCTGCTATGCCTTTGCCCGATGAGGATGACGCTGACTTGTAAAATCCCTTCACTGTCGCCGGGTGTAGTTGTCCAATCAAGATGTAATAAGATCCATTTTTCTCATATAGGAGGCAGTCATAGGCTTATCTGCTTAGAGCTATGTTGAAGTTCGCTAGATATTTTGTATAAAGGTTTGCGTTTCCGCGAGCAAACCATCCTGGATGCCAACGGCAGTCTTACAAACACGTGAGAGGAAGCAAAATTCGGGCACTAAAACTGTAACAATGTATGTGATCTCAGTTGGCTCGCAGAGCCACAAGCATTTACACTTAAATATTTATTCCGTGAAGGAGCTCGCGAGCGCGATCGCTGAAATCGATCTCACGGCTCTCTGTATCTGGCTCGCTCGACTCAGCTTTACCACTAGCGGCTGTGGTCGGTTTGTCAGTTTTGTTCTCTACAGCCTTTGAAGTCGACGGCGAATCGGTCTGGTTTTGCGATCCAGCGCGCAGATCCTTCGCGCGACGACGGCTGCGTGAGGTCCCTATATCAGGATTTTTCAGTTTTTCAATGATGGAGTCCGCATTAGTTCTTCCTTCCCGAGCGGCGGCCTCCTCTTGCTCTCTCATGCGCCGCTCCCTTTCGCGATATTGTTCTTGACGTCGCTCGTAAATGCGCTTTTCCTCTTCTCTCCTCAAATTGTCCTCCCTCGCCTGGTTATACAATGCGACGAAAGAGGCGAATCTTTCGAAAAATTGCTTGAGATCTTCTTTGTCAGTGTAGTCTTCGCCATAAAGCGTCATGGTCGATCGCAGCAACGCCTCAGTGCGCTGCAAGTGGGCCCTGACATTTGTGACCAGGGGCAGCGCGGCGTCAACCGACGGCCGAATCACTGTTGTGCACTTGTCTTCGGGATGAAGCTGCGATGGATCGCTCAAGGCGCCCTTTGTGAGTGTTTGGTGGAGCCCCTCAATCTCGTTGATAAAATCATCGCACATCTGTCTAAGGCCCTCGATTGAGACATCAGCCACCTTCACAACGGGCTGCAATTCCTCCGCAAAACTGGAGATCTCTGGCGTCAGACCTTTGCGAATGGTCGACTCGATGAAGTGCAAGAAAGTGATTGTGGAGCTGTCATCTTTCGTCACGCTGATATTTTGAAGGAATGAGAGACGGAATCCCCTA
The DNA here is from genome assembly GCA_004124955.1 of Starmerella riodocensis. Lineage (NCBI taxonomy): Eukaryota > Fungi > Ascomycota > Dipodascomycetes > Dipodascales > Trichomonascaceae > Starmerella > Starmerella riodocensis. The sequence continues at coordinate 262,607 of NRDT01000002.1, forward strand.
GCCTGCTTATCAGGCCCATTCATATAGTTTCCCATGATCAGAATGGTATCTAACATCTTGTGAAAATTGTGAGAGTTCTTGGCAGCTGTGCAAGCCTCATTAATCGCTGACAGCTGGCTGACAAGAGTCTGGTATTCTTTGCTGTACGTTTGTGACAAAATAAGACCTTTGCTCCTCTGGGGCCAGTAGTGGCGAAGGTTGTAAAACAGTTCTAAAAAGATGTGGTCAGCACGTCTCAGCTCCTGGGGGTTTTTCGTCGGCTTATGGGGGTCTTTGACGTTCCAGCGTGTATCACTATAAGGTGCAAACTTTGACCCAACGCTCACACCAATTTCAGTGGCGTGAGGGCTGCAGAAGAATTCTAGCAGACTGTGATTGTTGAGGACCTCAGGGGCACAGCTAAGAACATGAAGCACAACTTTCTCCACTGGTTCGGTTCGGAATCTGTGAAAATTTATGTCCACACTCTGCTTGAGTGTGTCTCGCAGAATCGAGACGGCCTCTTGCTCCGCCTTGGCCTTAGCGTTTATTATGCGTTTAATTTCGCGTTGCATGAACAGCCGTTCCATCTGCGAGTATACGCCAGTCTTCTCGAGTATTTGGTTGGGAGAGGGCTCGCCAGGTCTACGCGTCCTAGACCAAATTGTATTCTCAACATTATCAATACGATCCCAGTGCACTTGTTTGAGCTTTGGCTGATACTTAGCGTTCTCGCTGCTCACAGACGACTTCGCCTCTAGCTCCTTAGATTTCGACATGAGCATGGGAGGCATTCCAGGAGGCGGTGGCGGTGCAGGGGGCGCACCTCCTGTCTCAGCGCTTGCACCTGGCAAGGGCGGGGCAGGAGGAGGAGGAGGCGGCGGTGGTGGAGGAGGCGGCGGAGGAGCCTCCTTTGCTTTTTCAGGATTGCTGTCCTCGATTGGATCATGCAGTGGCGATGCCAATGCATTCTGTAGAGACTTCTTGTCATCCTCGCCATCCGCGGTGTACTCACTCTCACTGCTCTCGCTTCCACGTCGTCGCTGCGACAAAATGTCCTTGAACAGCTCAGGCGACATATCCGTACCTTGCGTGGGTGGTATAGGACTTCCCAGAGCCTTGCTCGCATAGCGCGAAAGAACCTCTCCACTGGTCTCAAAGATGTTTCCCTCACCTCCGATGAAGTCAAAATCAGGGGATCGTATCAAGGATGGCGAGCCAACATTCATGATGCTTTGACTGGAAGCTTTGATGGTGTCGTCAGCGATGCCCGCATTGACCTCAGCATCAGCGCCAGATCTATTCGAAGCCACAGCTGAGGGTTCTTTGGCTGCCTCAAGGGTCTCGGGCTCGCGATGAGCCATTGCTGGGTCAGAGCTCGCCTCAGGCCGTTGTGAGCTGTCAGAGGCCGGAACGGGTTTCTTTCGATGAGAGTGACGTGAATGGCCCGAATGTCGCTCAGTGTGCGCACCACGCTCCTTGCTATCACCCAGTAACTTCCCGTCACCTTTAGTCTTGTAGACTGCGGGAACTCGAGAGCCACCTTGCAAGTCAGCCAGAATATGGTGCAGGCCTGATATGATCTCATCCTTATCCCGCGTGTTCTGTGACCTTCGCTCCAATTCGGCTAGGAGGTCAGAAAGCTCCGCGCTCTCCTGGAACTTTTGAATTTCATTAGACTGGCTCTGGAGATCCCTCAAGCGGCTCAGTTTTTCCTGACGGTGTTTGAGAAGGCGTTGGTGCTCTTCCTCCACATCGTCTCCTTCGTCTCTCCTGACCTCAAGCTCGCGAGCTTGCGCTTCAAGCAGCTCGAAGTCATTCTCAATCTTTTTCAGTTTGATAGCTTGTGCGGAGCCTTTGGCAGAATTCGCGAAGTCAAGCGACTGTGAAATTTTGCTCGAGGTTTCCCTATTGGATGGAAGCGAGCGCTGTGGAACATAAACAGTATTCTCGAGCTTCTCCAGGAGCTTCTCCCTATTCACCCTACCACTGCTGAGGTCAACGTCAAAGCCGGTGTTCTCACGCAGCTCCAAATACATTTTGAACATTTCCTCATGATCTAGCCGGAGCAATCGATGCTCTTGGGTGTGGGATTCTATTTGAAGAGACATTTGTGCCTCAAGCTCCTGAATGCGCCGTTGCCGGCTTTCACTGATAGCATGTAGATCTTTATTGAGCTGCTCGTACTGTTGCAATCGTCCGTCAGAACCGGAGCGCAGTTGCAGCTCCATCTGGTTCAGTTGGTTGCGCAAGTGCTCGTTTCGGCGTATAAGATCTTTTCTTGCAAGCTCAGATCGTCTGGCATCCTGATCGGTCATGAGGCGGGCTACGAGTTCCTCAACGCTGTAGGTGGCAAGCACTGAAGATGTAACGCCTGGATACCTCGATCGCACGTTCCTGATTTGTTTGGTGACTTCTCTGACTGCCCGATACGGGGCATCATCATCTGAGTTGAAATTCAAAAGGTGGTTCAATATTTCTCGGACCTCTGGTTCCGCGGCAGTGCCTCTGATCCGATTTAAAAGATGGGCAAGATCACCAGATGGGCGACTGCCCTTCGCTTGAAGTTCGAGCTCTTGTTGGTGTTTGAGTCGCTCATGTTCTAGTTGTGCCTTTTGCACTTCGGCATCGCGCGCCTCCTCCTGCTGCCTGATCTGCTCTTGTTTTGCCAGCTGTTCCTGCTCGGCTTGCTCTTGCACTTTACGGCGTTGTTCGTCCCGAAGTCTCTCTTGTTCCGCAAGCAGATCCATCGAGGACTGAGAGGGTGGCATCTTGGACTCGGACACGTTTTCACCATAGGGTGCCGTTGGAGCGAACGAGGCAGTAGAGCTTGCTGAGTGATGGAGATACGAGACTTGGCGCGATAGCGACTCCTGCTGAATCAAGGCATCTCGCTCGTCGTTCTCTTCATGCTCCAGGTAAGCATCGATTGCGCGTTGTATTGTTTCGCTCTGCGGGAAGGTATCCAGCATTTGTTGGCAGCACTTCTTAAATCCAGCTTCATTTAGTAAAAGCCGGACGCTATTTCTCCAGTTCGTCGTTTCGATCGTCGGGCTCACCAAGGATGTGGCGAAGTTAACAGTGATCGCTGCATATTCCTCTAGGAGATGATCTGAGCTGACACCAGAGCTTGTAAGCTGCTGTTGAGACTTGAATGCCTTCGTGGCCTTCACGGGGGAGCCATGAATACCCCTTCCGCTCAAAGCGTCTCGCACTGCCTTCAGCCAGGGTGTGAACACGTTTGAGACTGCCGCGGAATGTCTTACTGATGCGGACCTTCCTCGTCGCGGAGATCTATACTCCTCATCCGCTTTCTTGACTGCTTCCGTGAGCGCGGCAAGTGAATCCATGACCACTTCGAACTTCAGGTTGACGAGATACATGAAATATTCGGTCACAAGAGTGCGCGTCTTGAGATGCGCCGATGTGATCGAATATATGAGAGTGTGTCTGACGAATTGTTTTTGAACAAATTCATCCACTGCTGCTTTAACGGTGATCATGCTACGAAAGCAGCGAATCATCTGGTATTCCCGCTTCAGCTCCATAGAGTTCAAATAAGAGTTCGCTCCCGACTGGGGCTTGTTGATGGCCACTAATAAATTGCACAGTGCGATCTGGCCCTGAGCCTCAACGAAAGACTCGACCCATCCCACAGGCTTCGTGCGCGTCTGAACATCGAGCTCATTCAAAAAGTCTATGGTTGCACCTCCCGCTTCCATGAGCTTCTGCACATACCATTCTGGTGGGCGCTTGTGGTCGGTGCCGTCAGCTGTCTGCTGCTGGTTGGAATGCGAGTGCGAGCTTTTTCTCCCTGTCATTGATTCCATGATTGAGCTTGTGAGACTTTTGCTTTTCGATTCAGGTTTTGCCGGCGCACGCTGCGGCGGGTCGTGCGGCTCTTGGAGCTTGATCTCTTGCTTCAAAATCGTTCGCTTCTTAGAGACCGATAGGTCATTGAGTTGCTCGAAGTTGCGAAATGGCATCTGGTCGTGCCGGTTTGCGATGACCTTGCGAAACATTTCCTCCACAAGCCGTTCTGGTGCATGATCAATTTGGGCCATCTGCTCGCTAGGCGTTCCTGAGAGATCGAATGCAGAGGCAAGAGAAAATAGTGAACCCGTGGGGCCTCGCGTGGCGGAGAACAAGCTCATCGTATCAATTGATCCAATGCTAGGAGCTGTGGAGTGCTGTCCCAGGCTAGTGGTCGAGCTTTGCCGGAATCGCTCGGGGAAGCTGCCCGTACTGATGGTGCTGCCGGTGCTCGCCGTCGAACGTGCCCGAGGCAGCAATCTCCTGAAAGGAGAGCTATTAGTTTGAGTCAATTCGGGAAGACTGAAGGGATCATCATCCGGCCCCGAAGCATTTGCTGCGCTTGGGCGCCGGCGTTCTTTCGACATAGCCGGAGGATTGGCTGAGACCGGTGTTAGTGCTGGCGGGGGGTGCTTTGGGTGTATGGAGGATTAGTAAACCACTGGGCCATAATATAAGGGTGTATTGGTGTGCTAGGCTGTGCTTGGTCGACTCATGCCCACCGAAAGGGGCACATCTACGATCGAAAAATAGACAGGGGTTTGAGGATTTGAGTTTTCCCTGCAGGTAGTATATTTGCTATATGGTGTATGGCACTAGCCCGCGGTTTGGTGAGAAGTTCTTGGCGCGCCACCAGCTCACGCAGCCCAGCGAGCCTACTAGGCAGCCTATTAGGCAAATAAGCACAAAATCGCCCATTAGGGTCGAGCATAGTTCCAATGTCCCAAGTCCCGTCGTCTCGCTTGCGGCGACTTAAATAAGCCTAAGCGCAGAGAGCCACATTCACATGTATTGCATTTAGGTCTTTGTTGTTTTGAGACAGAATACCCTACGCCTACCTCTACCTCGTTGACGTAGGGTTACGCTTCAATGTTCTCCCGAAAGTACGCCTATGATTAACTAGCCCCTAGAGTTGAGACCAGAAAGCGGAGAACTACACGTATCATGAGCAGACAGGATGGTTATTTCTATTCGCCAAGTATGCTAGATTGCTTGTCTCAATTATGCTTCGATCAATTTCTAGAGGACTGAGACTACTTACAGCCCTGCTGGCGCATGCAAGAGCTAACTTATACATTAGCGAGCTTGCATGTTACTAATTTGTCCACTGAGAACACTGTTATCAGGTGCGAAAAACAGCCAGCTGCTAAAAGGAACGCGACCTTGGAAAGATTATCTAATGGATTTGCAGGTCTTAGGGCTTTGGCGATAATTCAGACTCTAGCTACAACGTACGGGTAGAGGGTGCTTACGCAAACGATCCGAGGAATTTGGAAAACTGATCGCTAGCACGAGCTCTCTTTTCGACCACAAGTACAAATGGCTATCGACCACTTTGGCAAGCCCCACGCGAGGAGCAGCCACCGCAAGGAGCCTGCCTCGGAGAACCCGTACTTGCGTCTGCTCGTGAAGCTTTACCGCTTCCTTGCTCGCCGCACCAATGCCAAGTTCAACAAGGTCATCTTGAGGCAGCTTTTCCTGTCTAAGATCAACCGTCCTCCTGTCTCTGTCGCCCGCATCTCCCGCGCTCTCAAGCGTCCTGAGGCGTCCGGCAAGACCATCGTTGTTGTTGGCACTGTCACCGACGACAACCGACTGCTTGAGGCCCCGGAGAAGGTCACTGTGGCTGCTCTCCGCTTCACGGAGGGTGCTCGCGCCCGCATCGTGAAGGCTGGCGGTGAGGCGATCACGCTTGACCAGCTTGCCCGCCGTGCCCCTACCGGTAGCAACACTATCTTGCTGCGTGGCCCCCGTGGCGCACGCGAGGCCGTTCGTCACTTCGGCTTCGGTCCCCACAAGCACAAGGCTCCGCGTATCCTGTCTACCGGCCGCAAGTTTGAGCGTGCTCGCGGCCGCCGGAAGTCGAAGGCCTTCAAGGTCTAAATGCTTATTTTTATTACACATACTTAGCAGACCTAGTCCACACTGTTTAATCATAAAATACTCGCACAACAGTTCTGCCGCCGACTCGTATACAAAGATGAAAGTGGCTGTATGCTTCAGAGCATAGTCTTTTAGCCGCTCGCTGCGTTTCGCCTGGACAGCATCGATAAGAACAATAAACCTGATTTGTCCAACAACTGTGTCGTACTGTATGTATTGCCAAATCCGCTCTTCACTGATTAAAGGACAGGTGGCCGAGTGGTCTAAGGCGTCAGGTTTAGGGCACACCCTAAAACAAATCCCCTGATATCTTCGGATGCGCGAGTTCGAATCTCGTCCTGTTCACCATTCTTTTTTGCCTGGTCTGTGTGTTCGTGTCGAGAATGTCTGGTAGACCGCTTTTAGTTGCAAGACGAAAGTAGAATTGCGGCATTGTCTAGCTAATCAGTAGCGCGTTAACGCAAGGTGAGCGCGCGCTCGTGCTCTCACTGATTGTACGTATGCATTTGCGGAGCAAGGTCACGTTGTAGCTTCCGCTGTCAGTTATCCCTAGCAACATTCAGGTTTGTCCTGCTTGACTTCTTGTAACGTCTCCGAGGTATGTGGGGCGTGCCCGAAGATAGGCTGGGATATAATTACCTGTTGGAAACACCCGACATACTGGTATAGGTAGTATGGCCTAATGGTTAAGGCGTCCGCCTCCTAAGCGGAAGACTCCGGGTTCGAGTCCCGGTATTACCTTTTTTGCACTAGTTGCCTTGTGCTTTTCATTGGACACCAAAGCTTCGATCTTGCTCCTGCTAGTCTAATCCACAACCACGCCCGAGAGTGCTTGTCATTTATACATAAGTTCGAAGACGTACCTTCAGCTCTTTAATCGCTGCGTGTTGTAGGGTGAGGTCACCTAGACACCTTGGCATGCAGCTTCCTCCCCCGACGTTAGGGTTGGACTACCGGCGAGTTAGCCAACACGTTAGTTTTGTCCGTGGCTGTCAGAGTATTTAGTGAACGGCTCAGTCACCAGACAGTAGTCGAGTTCGTCATACCCAAGAATCAGGTGTTGGGGTTGTAGTGAGTAAGATTGATTGCTGCTATTCCTATGCTTGAACTACCGGACTGGCGGACAACGATTATAGCGCAATGGCCCATGCAGCATCTGGCGGAACGATGGAAGAGGTAGGTTTTCTCTCAAACATATGATTAGGACTACGTGCGGCGGAGCTGACAAATTTCCCGGACATGACTAGAGATAAGGTGGTTTATAGAAAACGCTCGTCCTTGCATCATGAGCCAAGCAAATCATATGTGGCCGAGCAAGAGACTCCTCTCTTTACTAATGCTTCAATGCTACTTTGGCTAGCCTTTCTTCTGGCTCTGGGGCGTTATGAGGCCACGTACCCAGAGCAGTGCAGCAATGATCGGTGGTGTCCAGAGGAGCCGCGCGGGTTTCGGGACATCATCGTAAGGCATGAGGTCCGCCCAGTGGTTCTGTGTGTCTTCGCTGCGGAAGCGGCTCTAGGCGTTTTTACCGAACAGGTGGAGTCACATTGGAGGACGGGGCGCGTGTCGCGCAGGATCACTCCATTCACTGTCATGAGCGTAGGTCGCTATGCGCTATTGGCCTTGAGTATAGTGTACGATCCTCGTGGCCATGAGGCAGCCAACGACACATGCTTTGGAGCTGCGATGTTACTCGATTTCCTCAGCTTTGCGACCGCGTTCAAGACCTTCTTAAGCGACGCGGACGATCGTGGCTTTCCCAAAGACATATTGCTTGGTTTTCTCGCTATGTTTTACCTGTTCATATATGGTGTTATTTGGGGAACTTTCATGATAGTGCAAGGAAGCGCGCGATTTGCTGAGTGGTTTGTGCTTGGTTTATGGATCGCTACTGACGCAGT